>JARBJD010000639.1:0-26925 GCA_033064195.1 Blattamonas nauphoetae | reverse complement strand
GGTGGGGAAAGAAAAAGAAAGAGGTTGAACGAGGCAGAATCTCGTCAAGTTTCATCGAAGTGAGAAGGTCTGAATCTTCAGAAGGATCGATGCCGTTGGTTTGAAGCGACTGGAATAGTTGGCTGGGTCTCATTTGAGTCGGTTTGGTGAGGAGGGAGGGAGAGGGGAGGTGAGGAGTGAGTGGAGTATGGTCAGTTGGAGACTTTTGTTTGAAGTGTGATGACGAAGAGAGAGTCTGAAGAGACGAGTCGACGAGCAGAGAGCGAGGTGTTGGGGAAGAGTGCGATGAATGCAAAGAGACCGCAGCCGATCCTCTGATCCACTCATCGACGACGCCAGATGTTGGAACTTCGCTTTGAGCGAGAGAAGAGTCGGTCTGAAGAATGGTTGTTTGAGGCACGATCGATCACTCTTGAAAAAATGAAAAAAGTCTAAAAAATGAAGCGATCACACCACAACCTCCTCACCTGACGCAACTTGTTCAGAAACTCTCTCCACGATGTTATCCGTTTCGCCCTTCAAACAAATCTGAATCGAACAGTTTTCTAATTTCTCCAAGCTTCGGTCTGATCATGGGATGAAGTTGGGAAGTATAGTGAGTGATCTTCACCTGCAAAGCCTGTGAGTGACGATTGTTTCAGGAAACTGAGTTCTTCTATTTCGTGAATTACAAAATAGGCATATGCTGCTGTTGTCAGAAAGATGTCGGAGAGGCCGATATCAGCAGGAAGTGAGCTGGAGTTGGGTGATTCTAAATCAATTGTTGCAAAACACTATGGAGGTCACCAAAAACAAAATTTTGCCTAATTAACAGTTACAGGCTTAAAGAGACAATAAGCGATAAATTGAGTGAATTTTGTTTTGACGCGTTTGAGACGACGTTTTTCACCAGCACAATTTGACACAATTTTGTGACCAATACGAGTCACCTCAAACTCAGAAAGGAATGAAAAAGGAAAAGAACGGATACATGAGGAAAAAAAGAAAGAGGTTGAGGCAGAATCTCGTCATCAGTTTCATCGAAGTGAGAAGGTTCGAATTTCTCAGAAGGATCGATGCCGTTGGGTTTGAAGCGACTGAATAGTTGGCCTGGTTTGTTTGAGTCAACTTGTGAGAGGAGGGGAGGTGAGTTTTGAGTGGAGTATGGTCAGAAGTTGGAGACTTTCTTGTTTGAAGTGTGATGACGAAGAGAGAGTCTGAAGAGACGAGTCGATGAGCAGAAGCGAGGTGTTGGGGAAGAGTGCGATGAATGCAAAGAGACCGCAGCCGATCCCTCTGATCCACTCATCGACGACGCCAGATGTTGGAACTTCGCTTGGAGCGAGAGAAGAGTCGGTCTGAAGAATGGTTGTTTGAGGCACGATCGATCACTCTGAAAAATGAAAAGTCTAAAAATGAAGCGATCACACCACAACCTCCTCACCCGACGCAACTTCGTTCAGAAACTCTCTCCACGATGTTATCCGTTTCGCCTCTTCAAACAAATCTGAATCGAACAGTTTTCTAATTTCTCCAAGTTTCGGTTCGATCATGGGATAGAAGTTGGGGAAGTATAGTGAGTGATCTTCACCTGCAAAGCCTGTGAGTCGGACGATTGTTTCAGGGAAACTGAGTTCTTCTATTTCGTGAATTACAAAATAGGCATATGCTGCTGTTGTCAGAAAGATGTCGGAGAGGCCGATATCAGCAGGAAGTGAGCTGGAGTTGTAGTTGATCACTTCATGAACGAGTTCTTCGATCTTCGACCGACCACATCGGGGAACCAGCGAGCCTGTGCCGATGAGATGGCTGATGAGGTGGAGAAGAACGGAGGGGAGCAGATTGGAGAGAAAATGTTGTTCAACACGAGGAGGAAGGCAGTTCGAGGTGGAAAGTTGTTCGATCAGGGCAACGAAAAGCAGAGAGAGGCTGGAGATGTCTTCGGAGAAGGATTGTGGGGATTGTGGAGGAGATGAACCTGCATTTGAGGGAAGTATACCTGAAGAGAAGAAAGTGTAGAAAATGAGACAAACTAATCCGAGCTGTTCCAAATCCATCAATCAGAACATCGTCCCAATCGAAGTCAACTAAGTCCTCGCGACTCAAAGTCTTTGAATCAATTCCAATCACACCACACACGAACCATTCGATTAAATCCTGAAAAAAAAAAGAGAAGATTGGATCCAAAACAACGTTAGAGTAGATAAACAATAAAATGATGACAGACATTCCATTCAATCACTTCTTTAGTTTCACATTTCGAAGTGACGAACGATGACAACGTTTTGATGTTTTCCTGCTTTTCCAGAGGAGCCGGTGAATCTTTCGTTGTTGTTGCCTCAGGTCCCGACATTTTATTATCGAACTGCTTCAAGAAAACTTTAAGCTCGAAGGAAAACAATCAACTTAAGAAGACCTGGGATCAAGCGCCAGAATAGGAGGTTCGAGATCGCCAAGGACAGAATGAAACTGATGTATACTGAAGTTTCAATACTATTCTTTCAGCAATTATTTCTGAGGAAATACTGGGGTTTTGACTTCTCCGACTGAGATGACAATCAGTGCACTTAATGGGCTGGATCGCGTCTTGTTCGCCTTCATTGTCGGTGTTGTGCTTCACTGCCGCACTATTTCAGATGTTAGTCATCTTCCAGACCTCGGTACGGTGCTCACTTCCCACAGAACTAACCGAAATGGAGCGGTCTCAGACATTATACTTTCATCGCCAGAATACCAATCAAACACAATTGCGATCCATTCTCAAAGTCCGAAGCTGTCTGTATTGCCCGACGATCTAAGCACGGTGTTTGAGGGACAAGGAAGTGTAGACCGAATGTTTGACATCCACAACGGAACCGTTGAACTCCGCTTTCTTGAGCTGTGCTCCGAGAATCTTGAGACTCTGAGGCTGTCCGAACAGTCAGAATGTGTGATGGCGGCAGGCAAGATCCACGTTCTTGAGGATAGAACGCCGCTTCGATGCGACGACTCGCGACTGATTGTTGACTCGTGCGAGTTCGTGTTCAAATCGGAGGTCTCGCCATCGCTGTTCACCACACGCTCAACGTCAGGGGAAGTCTATCTGCGGAACTGTGAAATGGGGGACCGTTTAGCGGCGACGTCAGGGTCGTTTGTGAGCAGCTCGTGTGTGCAGGACTTGAAGATCGAAAAGTGCCGATTTCAGAACATCTCGCACTGCCCGACGTACTCCCGCTCGGATCTTGCCACGCCGTTCTTCAACGTGAGCGTTGTGGACAGTGTGTTCGCTCGCAGCGAGAACGTGTTTTCGGGAGGCGTGGTGCGCGACGTGAACGACAAAACGACGCTGCTGTCGCTGAACAGTTCATACACGCACAGCCTTTCGACATTCACGGACTTTCTCGATTTTAAATACATCCAACACGCGACGATTGAAGTGACGACCAACCACCGCTACATCCGCTGCCTCTTCCAACAGTGCACCACGTCGAACGTATATGGAGGTGCAATTCGCTGTGATTCAGGAGCGAGCTTGGAAATCGTCTCATGCAGATTCGACCAAAATACCGCAATTGCCTCATCTGGCGACTTAGCCTATATCGGTGGAGGGATATATTTTAAGGGAGACAGACTCACTTCTGAATTTTACATGGCACATACGCTCCACACGAAAGACCACGCCAACATTGGAGGATCCGCCGCGATTCTGGAGTCGGGCAATAGCAGATGTTGGCAAGGAAATGTGGTCTTCTCGACTGTCGCAGCCGATGTGACGATCTGCTTCTTCAGCTGCCTCTTCTTCAACAACGAAGCATTGGATGTCCAGCCAACCACAGTCGACGGTCAACCTGTCACAGCCAGCGTTGGCAATGACATTCGCTTCGACACCAACAAGGAATGGAAAGCAATTCTCGCGAATGACTCATCATTCATCAACAGCTTCAGCGATTCCCGCTTCCCTCGCATTTCCATCGGCTATGGTCCTCACATCGTCGACTTTTCGTATCTGGCACCATCCAGCTACACTGTCCTCGACGTTCGCCTCCCCGATCCAGCAGTGCTTGTGGACATTTCGAAAGGAAGCAACGGTCCAGTGTGTGGGACGTCGTATTCGGGTCGGTGTGCGACGATTGGGTATGCCGGCACGGAACGGCTGGAGAAGGACGATGTGCAGGTTGTTGTGGAGGCTGGGCGATACGACGAGACGCAGGCGTTCTCGATTAGCGCGAAGGCTGTGAAGGTGTCGTCGTTTGGGGACTTCCATCCGATCGTGCTCTTCTCGCCGCCCAACAGCGAAGACGCGTTCATGACGAACGAGGCAGGGTCGCTCTCACTGAGCTTTTTCGTGTTTGTGCCTTCTCGATCAGCGAGTGTTGTGAAGCAGAGTGGAGGATCGCTGTCGATTGCATCGTGTGTGTTCCGCGGAGAGGAGGGAGTGGAAGCGATTGTGTCGAATGTGGTTGAGGTGAGGGGAGGATCAGCGAAGCTGGAGAATGTGGAATTCTCGTCGTTCACGCTGAGTGGAGGACACTGCATTACTTGCTTGGACACGACGTCGAAACTGGAAATGGTGAGCTGCTCGCTTCTTTGGGTGACTGGCGACTCGGACAGTGCGATCCAGTTTGCTCGGAGTTCGTCGGGAGGAGAGATGGTGCTGGAGTTGATGCCACTTCGGCGTGCTCGCTGTCGTCTCCTCTTCCGTCGTCGCTGAGCATCGCTGAATCGCCTCGCAGTTCAGTTGGGGAGACACAACAACAGAACACATCCTCCTTCCAGCATCGATTGTGGTGGATGGAGTGAATGGGAAGGACGAGTCGCTGTGCTGGGCGTTGGCGAGTTGGTGTGGATCAGTGATCTCGGTGCTCGTCTTCTCGCAGAATACGAATGGTCGATTTTGATGAAAACAGGAACAACGAGCGAAGGCACTCTGCAGCTGACTGGGAAGACAATCAAAATAGCTGGAGAAGGAAAGGATCTGTCGATTCTGGAATCCACTCAACGATCTTCCCTCCTTTCGATGTCGTCGGGAACTGTCTCTTTTGAGGACGTTGGATTCACTCAACACTCGTCGCTGTCGAGCACAGATCAGGCGGAATCGCTGTTTGTCGTGAGTGGAGGACGACTCTCACTGACCTCAGTTGATGTTTCAGGTTTATCATTCGCTCTTCGACATGCGATTGAGATGAGTGGAATGGGGATGTTTCGAAGAGGTTTCACATCATTTCTTCTCGTCACTCTTCAACCAAACCGAAGAACGATGTTCTGTTCGGAAACGATCATGATGTTGAAATGATTGACGCAAAGTGAAAAGAAGACACGGAACTGAGCCATCACAAACTGTGTCCAGTTCCTTCGTATTTCACATGTGAATGCTGCTCCTCTCCCCAAAATGTGATTTCAATCGGTCGATCTTTGAAGTAAACTCCGAAAGCGAAGACGAGAGGGACAGGAATGTTGGTGAAGTGGTGTGGCTGTTGGACACCGTCGACGAAGAAGTGGAGTGTCCTCTTCGCCAAATCAGCCTCCGCCGACCACTCCTGTCCATTCTGAGGTCGATCATTCAGAGAAATGCTTTTCCCAGCTGACCACAGTTGTCCATCGCTTTTCTGCATCAGTGCGGCTTTTGGAGATTCAGAGACGTCATCTGTGAGATGGTTTGTGTATTCTGTAGCGTCACACACACCAAAATCTGAAATGATGAAAGAAGGAAGATGATGAAAGAAGGATTGACAAACGGAGACTTGTTTCAGATTTGATGGACAGACGATGAATGCCTTTCGAGACAGGTTTTGTGAAGCAACCAGCCCAAGTTGAAGAATTGATTCGTGTGTGAGCTGATGACAACCATCAAAATGACGATGTGGAGGGTGAGAACGAGAATGACACGTTGGAACGTGGCAATCCTGATGTCCCTCTCGCTGAGCTTCGCTTGGATTTCGTCGTGTTTCTGCTGCAGATTGGAGAAAGAACTGACGGCTGCTTCATTCGATTCGACTTCCTCTTTCCAAACGAGAACGAAAGGGCCTTCGTCCACACTGTCCAATGCAACGAAGCAGTAGCCAACTCCTTTCTTGATTTTTGGGTCGAGGGATGGAAGTTGGGAGAGTTGGGAGAGAGAAGAGTGGAGGAGTCGCTTGTTCGCGATTGGAGTGTGGCAATCGAAGCACTCGTCCAGGATCGTCATCATTCGTTGAAGCAGCTGCGACAGCAATTCATTGGTTTGTTTTGTTGGTTGTTCTTGTTGTGATTGGATGTGGGTTGTGAGGAGAGAGGGAATGTGGAACCATTGGAAAGAGTTGACTTTGTATCTTGGATGGACCGACGAATCACTCAGCCATTCCAGCACAGACTCCATTTTTGACTGGTAATGAAGAATGGAGTCGTGACGGAGAAATGTTTTTGGAACGATGATCAAGTGAAAAACACGACACAAACTGTTTCATCTTTTTTGTTCGTTTTTGAGATATTCTGAAGGAAAAAAGGACGAAATAGATGAAGATCAAAGAAAAGGAGAGTTGTGATAGACATGAAATCTTTCAGACCTGCGGATTCTCTGGGAGCATCTGTGACGAAATCGATCGGACCATCACAAACTATTATGAGGTATCCCAGATCTTTGTTCGTTTGCAGCGTCCATTTTCCACTAACAACGACACTCCAGTAGGTATGAAAGCATTATCACTTATGGATTGTCCTTTGGCAGCCAAGTCATCGGATTCTTGGTGTTCTGAGAGATCGGATTCCTGTTGTGTGCATCACAACAGAAAAAAGACGATCATTGAGATGAAGTGAATTTGAAAAGGTGAGAGTGCCCTCTTATCTCGGAATTGTGACAATAAGAACACTTTATTGGATTTCAGTGCACAACTTTGAAATAAACGATTGAATTTACGAGCAAAAGCCTCACCGATGTCTTTTTGTTAAGAATGTTGGAAGTACAGTAGCTTTTACAACAAACCGGGCCCATCAACATACGAGAGAGTGCCGTGAATAAATAAGGGGCTGGCCTCGATCAACAAAGATTAAACAGAAATAAGTTTTATCTGTTAGTAAAATCCCATCAAAGGAACGTAACGTACACAATGATGGTTCTGCCCCGAAGGGCTGTTGATGGGAAAAAAAAAGGTATTGCCATTTGGCTTTTACCCAGAAATCCCTAACAGGGAACAAAAACTGGGAGAACAGGGTCGAAAACGACCCGTCAAGTGAAACAAAGGATCACTTGACAGTGAGCCAACCACAGGTGTGTATCAGGACTACTCGTTGATGGGCCCGGTTTGTTGTAAAAGGATGTCGCAAGCTCCATCCACAACCAAACCGGGCCATCAACATACGAGTGTTGAAAGGATCTATTAAATGAACAAGATAGAGAAAAACAATGAGAAGAAAGAAGATGTCCCTGTGAACCAGTGTTTAAGTTCTGGTTCTTTCTTCTGTTTGTTGAGGCCGTGAGTATCCTTTGAAAGGCTGATACCACCTGTTCAAGAAAGAATGATCGAGAATGTCAATGAGAGATCAGGGAAGCTGAGTTCTTCCTCTGAATGTGATGGGAAACAACGTCAAGATCTTGAAGGAGATGTCTGTTTCCATCACACTGTCATGCGACCCAGCTCCCCATTGATGACACCATTGGATTCCACTCTATATCAGATGTCCTCTTCTCGCTTTCCTAATCGAGAAGGGATAAGTCAGGATGAGATCTCCTCTGTCCATCACCCGACGACCCACGAATGACAATTCCTTCTTCTTCCGTCCTGATCTAATTGTGATCCATCCTTCTAACACTCCTTCCTTCATCTGAATTTCCATCAAATGGATCGAATCAACAATCATCGCCTCTCAGATCGATGTGTGGGTCGTATGAACTCCTATTCCCACTCACACTCCCCTCCGACTCCCTCCAAAAAAAACATACCCTGTTTTCCTCCCTCCAGTTGTGAAGGCGTGGGAACAAACTGACAATAACAGCTTGTTCTGTTGTCCTCATTCAACGTCCCCCAACTCGCACACTTATCCTTTCCGTTCTTCACCCTCATCAATCGCCAATCCCCTTCTTCCAGAAATGTGTCATTCCTGTCCCACTCCTTGCTCGCTCCAAGATGTCGATAGCTGCTCACAATCCGCCCGGTGATCAATCCCTCCTGTTGAGACTCCCCGTTCACTTCCGTCTATTCCTCTGTCAAGAGTCCGAGAGACAAATTGCACAGAATGGTGTCTTTCTCTTATCATCAGTTGTGTTCGGACAATGTGCTTGAATGATTCCTTCTTTCTATCAGCGATTTGACATGTCCTCCTCACAGTCGAACCTGTTGCAGTCACTGAAAAAGTTTGCTGGTATGATGGTGACACCGTTTCTTTTTCGTTTGATGGCATCTTCATTACCCTGGAGTTCACCCCCTTTAATCTGGTGATTCGTTGTCTGAACAGCGACTACTTCATCAAGGGGTTCATTTTTCCAAAAGACACATCCTCTCCGATATGGGCGTGTCAGTTGTATCCGCGTGACCCGTTATCAGAATGGAACATTCAGTGTGGGCATCATTCAGATCAACGATTATCTTTTCAATCAATTCTACATCGCTGCCATGTTCCGATTCTCTTCACGCTCTTGAACGATGCGGTCCAGCTGGATTCTTCTCTGATTGTGTCCAGCAATCACGAGCGCAGTTGGGAGGTGAAGATGGATTTCAGTTGGCTGGAGGAAATCATCCATCTGACACTCGATGGACCCCAGTATCTTGAGTCAATCCCGTTGTCTGCACTCTACACTCCATTCCCTTGCTAGATAATTAGTCGATGCGAAGAGTGGAGACAAGTCACTATTGTGGTGGAGAGAGAAATTTGATTCGCGAGAGACGATGATCATTCTGTGCCCTGCTTTCTTCCCACCTCAATCGTCCTGTACAATATGATGGATGAGATGATTGTGAACGTTACGCGCAGAGAGGTTCACAGGAGTTCGATTCAAGAGGACCGACCTATCGCTCCCAATCTCCAAATTGAAGAGTCAAAGACATTCAGAATACTCAGAGATGAGTTCGATCACCCGTTGGTTTAAATTCCGAGTGTTCGTGTTGATGATGTCAGCCTCGTTCCAGCCAGCGAGTATCGCTCTCCCATTCGTGTTGGATCGATTAAGAATTATGAATCAATCTTTGTCTTTACCACTGAGTGCGTGAAGGGGATGGTCAAGACTCTGACAGCTCACCCAGTGACCTGTGTCAACCATCGGTCCTGTTCTTTCTGAAGAAGCAAGACTCTGAGGCGAACAACGAGTCGACCTTTGGAAGGAAAATGTATTGTCTGTTCCTTATTCTTCGGAGATCGAGATGTCTTGAAACAACGTACTCCATCCCAATTTGGTCAAAAGTCTCCACGTTTGGCTATCCTTGTCCTCAGTATCATGATAAGTTGCGAGAATTGTCTTATCCCTTCGTTCAATAAGGGCGATTGAATTGATTGTTGGATGGATCAGATCTTTTTTCAGATTTTAATTCAGATGAGCAGTCAATTCTTCCCCTTGATACTTTGTGTTTATCACACTTACTGACACAGCCTCTCAATATTTCTGGTTTTGAGAACGATTCGATTGTGTCTTTGTGTTCGTAGATCACTTGGAAAGTGGGATACAGCTTGATCATCATCGTTCCTCCTGCGCCGACAGGAACACCATTTGTGTTTCAACGAAGTACTTTTTCTCCAGAACGTCGGTGCGGTCCTCCTGTGGTGTGTCCGCTCTCGATCAGCTTCGTCGTCCAATGTTGTTTCCCGACAAGAAATAACGTTGTATCAGTAATGCACCATGTCCAATCCACTGGACAGATGGGAAAAGACACTTGTCCGGACGTCGCCGACGTAGAAAATATGAGGGGCATTCAATCGATCACAGAGAACTTCCAGGCTGGAAGGAAAACGAAATACCACACGTCCTGTCTTCTCTTAATCTGCATGTATACTGTCCCAAAGGATGATCGGAAGCTATTTGAGCTGACGAGTTCGACAGACACGAGAGAACATCCTTCCTGGTGAGATCGGTTGGGTAGTCACGAATCCCAGCTGCGCACGATTTACTTTGAGTGAGTAGAGTAATGGATGAATCTTGGGTCATGAATAGTGGTCCTGTCTTTTGTTTTTATGAAGTCATCCTTAGAAAAGTGGGACGGACGTTCGACAGTCTGCATCGATCGTTTGACCTTGTGATCGACAACAAGGGAGTCGCTGAGGTTGATTAATATTGTAGGTGCTAAGATCCTCGAAATTCTGGCATAATATTCCTGTTGTGATGAATTCCCTGACACTGGGTGGCGTTTCGTCTGATGGGTGTAATATGTCGTAGGAGAGCTATTGCTGGGAGCTTTGTTATAGTTGTTCCCGTTGAATCCCATCTAATCTCGAAGTTGAACGAAAATCTCCCTTCTCCACCCGCAAAAGAGTGATATTTGCCGTCATCATCGGAGGTTGGGCCACCCTGTCCGAATGATCGACCTGAGTTGATTTAGATGCCGCTAAAACCCCGCAAAGATATTCCAGTATCGGTATTCTGTTGATTAACATGGATTGTAGGGTTCACACGATTCATCGAGATGGCCCATTCGGGTGAGCCAAGCCGCCTGAATCAATGAGCGGGATCGCTGCGAAGGCTGAACTATAATGTTCTTTGATTTCGAGTTTGCCTATTCCGGAATAATCTGCATGGTTGGTGCTTTGGAGCACTTGTTCTGGATCGAAGAATTTTGCCATCGATATCCACAACGTATTCATCGACGCTTCCGACAACAACTGTCAGTCCTTTACTATGTAGAGCTATATATGATCATTAGCTCCAACGATTTCCACCTCCTCGTCTGTTTTGTTGGTTGCCCACGTTGAGATTCGAAGTTGTGAACTGTTCTATTGTATTATCTTGATTGTCCACTTAACTTGCACTGGCTGATAAGGAAGCCTCCAAGGAACATTCATGACGGTACTGCGTGGATAGACTGTCTTCGTCCACTGGAGTTGAACACGTACGGTTCAATAAGCATTTCATCTTTGGCAAGGTCCGATGGCTAGGATATAGATTTCATAAGCCGGGAGATCGATCTCTGCAACTTGCCCTCGAGATTAACGCCATTGTTTTTGAATTTGAGACCGCGATTGGAGAGAAAATGTTACGAGAATCGTGTTGAGTGATGAGTGTCAAATCTTGTCTAAAACTGCTTGAGAAAGGATTACGCTGAGAGTTTTGTGATTTATGCCAACATAGTTCGCCGATTCAGACGAGGAGGTGTGTGCTTTTCTGTTTTGCACATGTTTGATCGAGGCCAGCCCCTTATTTATTCACGGCACTCTCTCGTATGTTGATGGCCCGGTTTGGTTGTGGATGGAGCTTGCGACATCCATCGAACACACCGATCACTGAAAAATGAAAGAAGGAAGATGATGAATGAATGAAAAAAGACACTTTTCGGTTGAGCTTTGATTGGCCGTCGATGAATGCCTTGCAAGACAGGTTTGGTGAAACAGCCCACATAACCCCCGCAGATGTTGGTGACAGTAGATCCATTCACTCTGAAGTGGGATGGTTCGAAGACCCTGACAAATGGTTAAGTATAGGCGCAGATCCGATTTTCGCTACACGCAGATCCACTTTTTTGGATACGCGCAGATCCAAATGGATACGCGCAGATCCAAAAGATCTCTTGTTTTTTTTGTATTTACCCTTTCCACTTCATGACATTTCACTCTGAATGCTCACAATCCGCTTTGACTCTCAGTAACCTTTCACAAATCTGAATTTGTCACATCGTAAAATGAGAAAGTTGATCAAACCATCGGCCGTATTCAGTCTGTCCGTTCTACTCCATATACTACATCGATATTGGGTAAGAATACCTGTCATTATCACATACTGTCCAGATTCACACTTTTTCAAGCACATGGATCACACATCATGCAATTCTGCGTCTCCTCCCGAATACCATCCTAATCCTCTTCTCAATGCATCTGTGTTTGCTTTATTTTCAAGTTCAACCATGGAGAGATGACATTCTGTTCTGAACTCTTCAGTGTCATTCGTTAACTGTCTGTTTAGGCAGAACCACACCACGACCGGAAGAACAGCTTCATCACTTGGGAACCGCTCAAAGAATCAACCTATCGATCTTCACTCAATCTCTCCCTCGTTGGATCCGCTCTTGATGGGTTGTATCGATATATGTTCCAAATTGTCTCAACATCGCCTCATGACCAATCTCTCACTTTGTGTACTGTTGTCCCTCCCGAATCAAAACATTCTTCCTCATCTATTGCCAGTAAATCCGCATCTACTGATAGGTCCATTCTTTTTATTCAGCGAACATTCAAAACATTCCGATCATGTCGATCTCATCTGAAAATGCTGAAAATTCTCCTCAATCTCAAACCTTCCTCGAGAGGAAAGATCCTTCCATCCGTCTTTCCTCTCTTTCGTTCTCTGTTTGTCATTCAGGGAAGGGAAGGATCCGTATTAGACCTCCCAGAGCCTGATCCAGACACTGTTTCGATCTTCACGAAAAATAAGTTTTCAGTTGCCGATGTTCTCTTCGTACCATGTCTGTCGCAGCTTTCAACTCTTCTATTGATCAAAAATGCCTGTACTATCACCAATCTCCCTCTGCAGGACGACCCCGTTTACGATCCATTCACCTCATCACTTAACCTCATATCTCCTCTCCAATTCTCCCGAACAACCGTTCGACCCACCCTTCCCCATATTAGGATCTTCATGATGCAACGGAAATCGCCAAATTCCATCCTTTCCATTCTCCCCATTCGAAGGCACGAATCCACCGGAACCCTTCTCTATCGTCACTACAATCGAGCTTCTGAATCTAACTCTGGAGTTCGACAAGGAATTTCGAAATGTTCTCCGCGAACACATCTTGATATGGAAAGGACGGACAACCTCACTTTTAAGGGCCACTCTATTCAATTCATCTGTTTGTTCAATCGATTTGTTATTCTGAAAGCTGGTTATGAGAGACTCAATCAATGTTGAAGTTTTAAGAGACAAAAATGTGATATATCAATGAAAAGAACAAAATTGAAAACAGATCTGCGCGTATCCATTTGGATCTGCGCGTATCCGATTTTTTAGATCTGCGCGTAGCGAAAATCGGATCTGCGCCTATACTTAACCCTGACAAATTCTCTTCTTCTGGCCATTTCTGTCTCCATCTGTTGAACGATTTGCTTCAGCTCTTCTATCTCGCGTTTCTTCTCTTTTAGCTTCTGTTTCTCGCTCATCAACTCCCGTCGCTGCCACTGTCTCTCTTTCAGAATCTGTACTTTCTCTATCTGGAGAGCCCACATCTGCCAATGAACTGACTGTTCTTCGACAAGAAGTTCTGCCAGCTCACCCGGCATGGGTTCATTGTGTCTGGTGGTTTTGAAATGTGTCTGGCTCGACGGGTTCAGTGTGTCTGGCGGTGGATTTCGGAAGAAATATGGAAGGAATCACACTCTTTTGTTCATACATGGTACGGATGAGAGTCCTAGAGATGGTGTTGAAGTGACAGAACCCGCACAAAATGCTTGGAATGATGCAATTCGTCCGATCAATGTTGATCTGAAGCAATCGTACTTTTTTTACTTCATAGAGGAAAATTTTGAAAAATTAAGAGTTTATCACAAAATAAAGTTCAAAACTGATAATAATGGAAATGTAGTGAACCTTCATGTCCAAAGAAGGGATAGTTTTCAAAGATTGTGAGTGTCTGCCTCACATTCTCGAAGTGAATTTCCTCCATTGACTGCTCCACCTCTCACAATGATGAGGAAAAGAGATGATAAGAACGAATGAGATCGATGTTGGGTGTTCCAACCCTCAGATGTTTGAATATTGGTGACATGCTACCGCCAGACACACTGGACCACCACCAGACATATTGGACCACCACCAGATACAATGGACTTCGCCAGACACACTGGACCCATGCCGCTCACCCTCCTTCTTGGCGCGCATGGCAAGGAGATGCTCGTATTGGTTGAGTTGCTGTTGTTTTGTCAGCTGCTCTTTCAAGTCAGCGATTGTTCGAACATTCGATTCCATCAGATCAAGTTGCGATGTCTCAACAATCGCAAATCGACCTTCATCCAAAATTTCCAGAGAACCAAGGCAGTGAACAGCCCCTCGTTTGATTTTGGGTTCGAGGGAGGGAGATTGGGAGAGTTGGGAGAGAGAAGAGTGGAGGAGTCGTTTGTTCGCGATTGGAGTGTGGCAATCGAAGCACTCGTCCAGGATCGTCATCATTCGTTGAAGCAGCTGCGAGAGCACTTCATTGTTTTGTTTTGTTGGTTGTTCTTGTTGTGATTGGATGTGGGTTGTGAGGAGAGAGGGAATGTGGAACCATTGGAAAGAGTTGACTTTGTTTCTTGGATGGACAGACGAATCACTCAGCCATTCCATCACTGACTCAATTGTTGGGTAATTCTGGGGAATGGAGTGATGGGGGAGAAATGTTTTTGGAACGATGATAAAGAGAAAAACACGTTTCAAACCATCACATCTTTGTCGTCAGTTTTTGAGATATTCTGAGGGAAAACGGGAGAGAAAGAGAGAGAAATATAGGCATGGCTGACCGGCCAAAAGTGCCGGTCAGTGTCACCTCAGAATTTGTATAAGGGTCAGATCTCTCTTGATTTGAAAATTATATGTTTTAATCAAGAATATGACAAAATTGCTGAGATTCATGTTCAGATTAACTTCAAATTCGTGGTGAGAAGGCAACCCTCTTTGTATGTTTCTCTTTTTCGTCAGCCTCTCTTCACACTTTAGTTTTATGAGAACGAGGAAGAGGAGGCTGTTTGTCATGCATTCTGCGACAAATATAATTTGCCAAACACTGTGTATTCCCATCTTGTTTCCCAAGTAACCGCAATGCATCAACAATTCCTTCAAACAGAAGAAGAAGAATCAGAATGGGAAAAGGAAGATGAGAGCTATGAAGAAGAGGAAGTTGAAGAATACTCCAAATTTGATGCTCCTCTTCCTCAAAAGCCTCTCCAACAACCCGACGCTGGCGGAGAAATCATCAATCCATTCACGCCACCACTGCCTCCAGTTCCGACAAAATCGTCACCACAAACAAAAAAAAACAGAAGCAGAAATTCGGGAGGCAATCGAACGACTGACACGACAAGGAGAAGAAATCAGAGACAAGAGAGAACAAGCAGCGAGAGAAAAAAGAGAAGAACGAAACTCCAAAAACAAAACAGATAACAGAAAAGGAAAAGACAAAGATTGTGAACAAACTGTATGAAGACGCCAAACGACGAAACGAAGAACAGCGGAAGAAAGAGGAAGAGAAGAGAAGACAACAAGAAGAAGAAGAAGCGAAATTGGAGAAAGAAGTGAAAAAGAAGTATGGAAAAGCAACTCAACGAAACTACGTCCATTATAGGGAGCTCACTCTTCAGATCGGATGAACGACACCACACACACGTCCGGCACAGCAAACGAACAATCAAAACAATCACCACATTCATCGCCGAAAAAGAAATTTGAAAATGTCAGAACAACTCATCGTGATTTCTCGCAGGAGTCGTTTCCACAGTTGAAGCGAGGGACACTGGAAGCTCAGGAAGTGAGGAAACGAAGCGATCACACCACACAAATCTCGCAGGAATTAACTGAAAAGATGGAAAAAGAAATCGCACAACAGAAGTACCTTGAAGGAACCAAGAAAAACCGGAAAGAACGGTTGGACAACGAACGCGACGAGAAGGAACAGTCGAAACCAACATTCCGAAAGCGAATTGTGCTCCCTTCAGACGAAATATCACCAAAGAAAGTGACATTGGAACAAAACAGAATCGACTCTCTCACAGCTCGCCTTGATCACGAAGCGAAGGAACGATCGAAAACAGCCCGCTCAGACAAGAAATCACACAAGATTGTGGAACAGAAGCAACGGAAGCGGATTGACGAGGTGTTTCTTCATTTAGTTTCTGGATTAGGAGAGTGGAAAAGTGAGAATGTTGGATCCCCAAATTTACCCGACGATGGGGAAAACCACACCACCTCACAACAAAATCAAGAAACGGAAGCCCTTTTGAATGTGACAGAGCTTAGAGTGGTCATTTCTCTCTCCCAACCATCCACCTCAATCAGAAAATGGAAAAACTTGAACAAACCGCATTTCGAAAAGTAGTATAGAAGGCGAATTGGGAACCACGTTGGCAGAGACACCACTTCCAATGCTTTTTCTCCATGCCGATTGACAATTCAGAAAATACTTGAAGTAAAAGTCATTTTCATTTCAGAAAGTTGTCAAACTTTGAGAAATATTCTCTTCCAGAGTTCAGTTACTTCATACTTTCAAGTTGAAGCAAATTTTCAAAAATTTTCAAAAAAGCAAAAACCTTGATTTTGGCGGAAGCTGGTGTATTTTTTCAAGGTTCCGAAGGTTGCGACCCTTCTCATCGGTCCCTTTTAGACCGGCATCGGAACTCATTTTTATCGGTTTGAGATCCGGAGACGTACGTTGGTCTTGCCAAGGGCCTAGACCATGCCAAAGGGCAGTGATATGTGAAATTAAATGCTTCCGCCAGGAATTGAACTTGGGACCTTCAGCTTAGTAGTCGTAGTGCGTGCACTCACTACTACCACTAAACTATCCGGTCTTGAAAATATTCCGAAAAATCAGAAGCCTTGTACCCGAAAAAGTCCTCTCACCCGTGAGGGTTCGAAGCCTCTGGCGAGACTATATAGCAGATTTAAAATTTGAAAACTTTGTCAATAAATTCAATATATAGTAAAATTACTGACGTGAAAAAGTCGTGCTTTTTAACGAGGGTAAAAAAAGTGACCAAAAGAAGGAATATATAGTAGATTTGAAAATTTGAAAATGTGACGAAAAAATCAATATATAGCAAAAATACTCCCGTGAAAAAGTCGTGCTTTTTAACGAGGGTAGAAAGGTGGACAAAAAAAGGAATATATAGCAGATCTGAAAATTCGAGGTACAAGGCATTGGAAAAATCTGGCATTTCCAGGACCTCCTAGCACAGTAGGTAGAGCGGGAGGTCTAAAGGTACACTCGGTCTTTGAGCCGTGGGATCGAATCCCGCCATCGGCAAAACTTTCGGCAAAATTTCAAAACGTTCACAACAAAAATTCAAAAATTCAAAAATTCAAAAATTCAAAAATTCAAAAATTCAAATTTCAAAAATTCAAAATTCAAAAATTCAAAATTTCCAAAAAAGTTGAAGTATGAAACCTCGACGTAATTTCCCTTGATACTCAGGCAAAATGGTGCCCTCGTGGCTAATGCGTAGAACGAATTGAAGGTTGGATTGGAGCGGGACGAACTGGGAGGTTGTCCCCGGGGGTTCACTGTGGGCATCACTTCAATGTGACCGTAAATCATGCCCCCCCAAGACTTAACCCTTCAAGGACTTCGCCAGCAGCAGTCATTGAGTAGGATCATGATAGAGTGATCCCCAAAGGAGTATCGGGTTGTCTCATGGTACAATCATACAAAAACTTGAAAAATTGAATGATGAATGATTGAACGATGAAGACTTGAATGATGAATGATTGAATGACAAGTTGAAGAATGATACCTCGACGTAATTTCCCTTGATACTCAGGCAAAATGGTGCCCTCGTGATTGATGCGTAGAACGAATTGAAGGTTGAATTGGAGACGGTGGATTTCTAGGAATCCGCCCCGGGGTTCATGTTGGCCGCACTTAGATGTGCCCGTAAATCATGCCCACCCAAGACTTAACCCTTCAAGGACTTCGCCAGCAGCAGTCATTGAGTAGGATCATGATAGATTGATCCCCAAAGGAGTATCGGGTTGTCTCATGGTACAATCATACAAACTTGAAAAATTGAATGATGAATGATTGAATGATTGAAAAATGAAAGAATGAATTGAATGAATGAATGAATGAAAAAATGAAACAAAGAAGAAAGAAACAAAAAAAGAAAGAAGCAAGATGAAAGCTGGCACAACAAGGAACAAGAAATAAAAAGTTCCAACACCTCACTTCACATTTCATTTATGATTTTTATTTTTTTGATTTTTTAATTTGTATTAAATGGCAACAGTGAATACTACATATGAACGACGTCGAACAGATGCCAAGCAAGCTTTGATTCAGTCAATGAAAGAAGAGAACTGTGAACTTGTCTCTGAGTATGTCAGACACAATATCCCAGTCATCTATGTTCATGAAGGAGTTGAGTGGAGAATAAAGCCAAAGTTGTGGAATCAAGGGAACAGACCACACATGTCACAACGTCGACACTACACTCAATCGTTTGTGGAGAATGAACTGAGGAAGTACAACTGTGAGCTCGTTGGTGAGTACAAGCAAGTTCCTGTTCCATCAGAGAAGAATTTGGGGTGTTTCTGATGTTCACAAAATTAACGCTGATTTTTTTTATTTGAATTTTTTATTTTCCATATGAAGAGTAGGTCCAGTTTGTACAAGTGTGAGACCTCGACGTAACGTTCCAAGATACTCAGGCTAAATGGTGCCCTCGTGACTGATGCGTAGAACGAATTGAAGGTTGGATTGGAGACGGATGATCGAAAGATTGTCCCCGGGGTTCATGTTGGCTTCAGATTCTTTTCAATGAATTTGTCCGTAAATCATGCCCACCCAAGACTTATCCCTTCAAGGACTTCGCTATTCTCTGTGAGAGCGTAGCAGTCATTGAGAAGGATTGAGATAGATCGTCCCCAAAGGGGTATCGGGGTGTCCATAGGAAACTTACACGAACATGAACAGGAACTACTCAACGGCTATTTTTGTCTTTTTTAATTTCAATGAAAGAGCAAATAAAAAATGAATCGACAAAAATACAATTCACAAATGATTGAGAAAATGATTGATCATAATCTTTCGACGATCACTGAGAATGCAGCAGTCATTCACTCACTACAGACGGAATTAGAAACGAATCAGGAAGAAGTTGACACACTTAAGAAGACAATTGATGCACAGCAGACTGCAATATCCTCAATCCAAAACGTCGTTTCAACAAATGGATCAATCACTTGTTCAGCTGGTATTGCGACACCAATAATTGGAGGATTGATCAATGTGAGTGGAGCAAAGTGGAACATATCAGAGGGATCACTTCCGAAGTATCCTGGAACATATCCGGCATCAACATTTAAGTCTGGCATATCAATATCGCAATCGATAGCAGAAACATCTGGAATTCAGTTCAATGGTGACGGCATAATTATGTGGTCTCCGTGTGACACCCCAGCATTGTATTACTATAATGAGGATACTGGTTCAGGAGTGTTTTCAATATCACCAACTGGAAGTTTTTCTCAACTGTCAGACAGAAGAGTCAAAAGAAATATTGAACCATACCCCAATGTTCTTGAACAATTGAATAAAGTGGAAATTGTGCAGTACCAATTCAACACATTCGACTCGAAGATCACAAAAGTGACAAAACAAATTGCGAATGAGACTGATGAAGAGCACTTGAAGAACTGCAAAGAGAAATGTGAATGTCTGAAGAAGGAAAGTGAGAAGAAACACATTGGTGTGATTGCACAGCAGATCCAAGAAATATTTCCCGAAGTCGTGAATGATTTGAATCCAGATTGTCTTCAAGTTGACTATGCAGAACTCTCTTGCTTCTGCGTGAAAGCCATTCAGGAACTGAGTAACATCGTCGGACAACAACAGACACTCATAAATGAACTTGTGCAAAAATAGTATTCTCTGATTAATATTCCAACATGAGATCAACAAGGAATTCATAATACTCTTTGATTATTTTTCCATTGATTGTCTCTGTTGTTTCCATCTCGATTGATTCACCAGAACTGTCTTTGAACCAGATCTTCACCATTGATTGTCGAGTGCTTAATTCCCACTTCTTTCGCTTCGCAATCTGTTCGTTACAGAAGGCAACATATGAATCATTGTGTGCATCAGTCTGAATCCAATCTCCATGGATTGTGATGTGCTGTGGAATGTCTTTTGAGATGACTGTTGTTGAACCATCAATTTCCTCCCTCACATGGATGAGTTTGCAGTCGAGGAAGTAGATGTATTTTTGTTTTCTTGAATTGGTAAAATCAGGAGGGAGTTGAGCAGTGTGAGAATTCTGAATTGAGAAATAACGTTTGACCATCGTTCTTTTTAGCAAAAATAAAAAATCAAAACTGTTTAATCATTAATATCCTCTCTTCACTTCTTCATATGCTTCTTGAAGACGACGATCAATGACATATCGAACTCGTGGTTGTCCATTCTCAATCCAGAACAACCAGTATGTTGCCTGATGTAATGCCAAAATCGGTGGAGGCGGACCTTCAGGAGTTGATGTGAAATATGGATCTTGTTCACCTTGTTTGATTGGTGTTCCTCGGTAGACAATGTTGACAGACTCTGATGTTGAGATTCCTTCTTCTCCACCAGCGATTTCACTTCGATCTGTTGGAACCATGAACGTGAAAGAAGTCGCATCTGTTACAGCTCTATTCCTCTTGTATTCGATTCCTTTGAAGTCAAACGTACGTGGCATACAAATGGAATTTTCAAATTCTTCTGTTGCTGAACAACCAATGAAATCACCATTCACCATCATCATCTGATAGAACTCTGGTGAGATTGTTGACATCGGGAAATTGGGAAAGTTGGATCCAAGCATTTCAAATTGACCAACATAATGAGGATTTCTGAACACAGTACACTCATTCGGTCTTTCAGGGAATATGCACATCAGATTCATGAGATTGTTGAGTTTGATACTGATGTTTGATCTCACTCCCATTGCATTTGCTTTTGATTGAAATGATTGTGTGTCAATTCTTTCAGCTTTCAAGACATACAATGTCTTTGAATACGTGTTGATGAGAGATTGTTTTGTTGCATCTGTGATTTGATATCCATAGCTAATGGACGTTACTTTGTCCACTGATGAATTCAGAACAGATGAAACGACTGATTCGGTACGATACTCCGGAATTGGAGCATCCTCATAAACATCAAATTGTAATATCGGATTTCCCAATTGGGTGAATTCCTGTGTCACATTGGTGTATTCTCCTTCACGCATAAAATCCATCTGAGGACGATTTGTCATTTCACCCAATAACCTATCTGGCTTTCGATCGCGAGCATTCTCAAGATTTTTGCGAATGACAGTTGATAATCGAATCGGACAATACACGAGTGAATCAGTTGTTAAATGAAATCTCAAACGCAGATTGCCAAAGATGGAATTTGGATACTGATCAAAGGTACTCAGTGGAAGGAGATTCACAAATGGAATCACCAACGGAATAGTAAATGTGATCGTTGGAGTCTCTGGATCCTCGATTGGAGAGTGATAGTATCCACAGACACTCGGATCCATTCTCTGTACATTTTCCCAAAGACTGTAGCAATGCTTCATATTGTTTTTCTCTTCATACGACTTGAATGTGTGATACAGGAATGATTCATGAATGTGATTGTTCTGGAGTGAATTGTCAATGATGTTCCCTTGACTGTCGACGAGTCTCATGTCTCGAATGGCATCTGATGATGATTTGTATCCGTAGAACATTCCGTAGACTTCAGCTCCTCCTTGAAAATGCATTGTTGGTTGATGAAACGGAACAGTAACGGTGAGATCAATTCGCAAATGACTCTTCGCAAACTCAGTCACATCATGACCGTCATAGCACAATGGAACTTCAATCTCATCTCCAATTCTGAATGGCATAGGAGGATTTGTTGGATGAATTTCCTGAATTGAATATACATGTGGTCTGAATCCCACTGTTTTGGCATGTATGATTGCACTTCAATTTGCTCAATTAATGTCGATGTTGGTTTGGATTGATTTGCTCTGATACTTCTCATTTATAGAAAAATAAAAAATACAATATCAATAATTTCTTTTCCTGTTTTGTCTCTACAAGATTCCCAAATCTTTGTGTAGTGCTTTCAATGTATGATTTGGATAGTATTCGACTCTTGGTTCACCACTACTATATCGTAATACCCACCACGTTGTGGCAGTAGTAGCTAATATAGGTGCTGGAGGATGCGTAAATGTTGTCATATTACCACCACTTTCACTAGGGTTGTAAACATTATAGTATGTGTCAATATTGCCTTGATATATTGGTTGAGATCTCAAAGTGACTGGAACATTCTGACCTCTGGAACTGATGGAATCATTACAGTTTGTTGGACATCCACTTCTCTGAGTAGGAAAGCACAAAAAGGAAGTCAGTGTTGTCATGAATCGGTCGCACTCTTGTCATTGTTTCACCAGAATATGAACCATCACCAGTGAGTTTCTCTTCAACGAGAGAATCTGTCAGTGATCGCTCCAAATCATCAGGAACAGTCAGATACGAATCGAGATTGAGAGTTGACAATGCAAATTGATAGAAGCGAGCTCCAATCGTTGTTGTTGGTTGCTCTGGATAATACTTGTTGAGTAGATTCACTTGGATATTCTTCTGCATTGGATTGTGAAAACAAGTGACTTCATTATCGTAGTGACGAAAGAGGAGCATGATATCTTTGGCATTCACGAGAACCATTTGCTGAGTGCAATCAATTCCTGATGCTGTTGGTGTCTTCTGAAATGGATAGAATGAAATCTTTTCTGCTGGTATCGTTCCGGGACGATTCTGATACATCTGCTTCAGATTCTCTTTCGCAATTTCCTTCATTTTGTATCCAGAACTCATGCAATACACGTCATCAATGCGATAATCAATATTGTTCAATGATATGTACTGATTCGCAAATTCTGGTTCTTTGTGACTGTTCCAGCTGAATTATAAACAATATCTTGAGTTACTGTTGGTTGTAGAAATGATTGACCGATTTGAACGAAATTCTTTGTGCACAAGGTGACAAGAGTATTTAGAAAATATGGACGATGTTGAATGCAATTGAGAGTGGATTCTCGAATCTTTGGTGCTGTTGTCGTTCTATTAACAATTGATGAAAGTGTATTGTTCAATGTCAGTTCAGGATTCACAGGGCAACAAACGAATGCATCTTCATTGATGTGCACGCTGAGTTTCAGATCTCCGAAGAGACACCGAGGATAGTCAGTCATGCCTGAAAAAATGAGAAGATCTTCAAGATTTATTGACACACGAATTGGGACATCGATTGTGTCTTTGAATATTCCTGTTCCTGATGTTGTTGTGAAGTCTGATAAAGGAATATAAACACCAGCAACAGATTCATCGTGATTCCAAGCATTCTGCCAAGGTGTGTGACAATGTTTCCGATTCTCCAATTGACTCTTCGGTTTGATCATATTGTAGATGTGAGACTCCATTGATACATCATTGGTTGTTGTGCTGATTATTATTTGATTGTTGTGAAGAACAGTAAGGTCACGAAAGATTGATGCCGAATGTTTGAGTCCTACAAAGATGAATATCCTCTCATTCATGTACGATCCAACCTTGCCAGCTGTTGTCTGCCAATTATTGAGTTTCAATGTTGCAGTCATTGTGAATGTAATGAAGGAATCATCGATTTGACAAATGTCCTGATTGCCTGTCAGTGGAATGATTATCTCTTGTCCTTTGTAGAAGCGTGAATTCTCTGATGGTTTCAACTCCTGAATAGAAGTACTGTGTGCTCCATCGTTCAGAAGATAATTGATGTGATGTTCAGACAGTAATTGCTGTTGTATTTGACCAATATCGTCTCGGGTATATTTTACATTTCCTGTTGTATTTCCAGTCAATGATGTAGCTCCAGTTCTTTTGTTTGTCAGATGTGTTATATGCGAGTTCATTTTATCAAAAATAAAAAAACAATATTGCTTATTTCTTTTTCAGTTTCTTCTTCTTTGGTTTCGGCTTCAGCTTTTCTTCCAGTCTCAGTATTTCACCTCTGAGTTTGTTCGCAACTGCAGTGTTTCCTTCATTCATTGCTTGCTCATACTGAGCCATCTTTTCTGCATGGATTTGCTGATCCGACTTCACATCTGGTATCATCTCCACACCTGTCTGTGCTACCTTCGAAATCAGTGGTCCAACGAAGGGAATGAGATTCAGAAATGGAGCTCCAACTCTGAGTATGTTTTTGCCAACTGCTGCTAATTTTGATAACCAACCTGGTGCCATTTATGTAAAAATAAAAAACTCGAACACAAACAAATTATAGTCCTTTGAATTGAATCTTGGAATTTGACGATTGGGGTATGTCATCGTTTGAATACCGTGCATTTCGTGGAGGTTCATAATCTCTCACCCTGTGAGGGTTCGAAGCCTCTGGCGAGACAATCATCTGTTGTTGTGGTGCTCGATTGATTCCTTTGTTCTGTTGGTATACATCCATCATTCCGCCTAAGCCACTGAGAATTCCTCCAGCTGTTTGTCCAAACTTGTTGTTCGTCTGTGAGAGGAGTCCACCACCAACCTGAAGCAGTGATGGAGCTAGAGGTTTGATGAATTGAAAGAATTGCTTGCCGATATTTTTGAGTTTGTTGAAACTTCCTGGTGCCATTTATGTAAAAATAAAAAAATACAATTCATAAATTATTCTAACGAGGAATTGCCTTTGTCAATGAAATTCCATAATTGAGGATGGTGTTGTAAGCTTCATTGAAGGCAATGCTCATGTCTTTGCCACCAACAAGGATCTTGAAAATGGTTCTAAACACTGGGAGTTTATTCAGACATAAGCACTTGTCAGACAGGTCATCCAATTCAATCACCACATCATTGATTCCAGTGAGTGTGGCAATCAGTGCACATAAATCACTTTGGTTTGTGATCAGTTTCTTCGATGGTTCAATGAGATTGTTCAGTAGTTTCTTTTCACAGGCAAATGCATTCTTGTACACTAGCAGTAGTTGATCTTTGAATGCTGAAATATTTGAAGTGTATTCTCTCAGTGGTATTGAACGGCTTTGGATTGGAGCCGATGGATATATCTCGAGTGGTGGTGGATCATATGTACCTGGAACATTATCGAGTTCAACATTGGCACTCTGTTCATTTCGATCTTCGAGCTTTGATCTTCCAGAAGTTGATCCTTTATTATCGATGATGACATTGTTGGTGATTGACGTTGGAACGGAAGATGAACTTGTGTGTTTCGTAAATTGACAACTTAGAATTGGCTGCATCACTTTCTATAAAAATAAAAAATATATATTTATGTTTTTAATCACTCATATCTTTCTCCAAGTGTGCGAATCGAGCATATTCAGGCATATACCCTGTTTGGTACTGACCCACATCTCTGGTTCGATATGCTGTAGTTGTTTGTTCATTCACAAATGTTGAGATGTTTGCTGAATAACGACCAAGGAAAGTGTGCAAATTTTCTGTTTTTGTGATGATTTCGAGAAACTGTGGATGAATCTGTTCCTTAAACGCTTTTCTTGCTTTCGTTCTCTGATGATCTGGATTTGAACTGATGAAACCTTCAACATAGTCTTCGAGCCACTGATCCCACATCTTTGATGCAATCTTGGATTGAATGGAATTGAAAACCATATTGTCCAATACATTTTTGCTGAGATCTGCTGGTTGATCTCGACTTGCACGATACACCTTCAAAACATTGATCATGAAATCACCAACAGCTTTCTTCATTATTGCATAAGGTTGTTGTGATCGTTGGGCTTGCATTTCTTTGTAGTTGACTTCACGATAATTTCCAGGCAAAGCGTACTCCCCACTCTTGAGGAAGTTGTTGTGTGCAGCTTTGATTCTTCTTCCATGATCTTGACGAAATGATGAATATGGTGTTTGTCTTCGCATATCTGGTGTTGGATTCATTGAATAGTATGTCTCGACTACAGGTCGACTGTTGTACGATGCAAGCATGAAACCATTGGCAGCAATAAGATCACCACTTTCTTTGTCGTAGACCATCACATCAGGAACTTTTCCATGTTTCTCCATTTCCACTCTCCAGTTTTGTCCAGTCCTTTCAATGTATTCTAAAGCTGATGGAACACTACTGAGTGCAGAATTGAATTTGGTGCGAATGTCATCATCAGCATAGATTCTTTTCATTGCATCCAAAACCCCCTGATCATATCTCAGTTTCGGTTTCTTTGCTGGTACTTTTCTCTGTGCGGGAATGTATTGTATCTTCGACATTGTGTTTTCATACAAAAAAAAAATCCAAAACTATATTTTAATTCGAGAGAAATCATAAATGAAGAAATCTCCATTAACAACAATGTCAACATTGTTACGGCGGGCAGAGCCCTCTTCGCTTACAGCATATGTGAATGCTACATTGAGTGAAGCATCAAATAGGAATGTTTCTCATGAAGTGCAATCACAAATTCATCCAGACCTAAATTTCAATCGCAACAGTGTCAATGTCCTCGTTGGAAACAGAGGAAGTGGAAAAACATTTAATGCTCTTCGAGAGGTTGCCAAGCTCCAGAATGTTCAAGTCAGAAACGAACTCTTTCACTTGTTTGTCTTCGTCCCTGATAAGAACATTGATCCAACCTTCGACAAATTCAAACCAATACTGAATGTTCCATACGTGAAAGTCAAATATGAAGATGCTCTTCCATTTCTGTTGGAACTCTCCGAATCAAAAGCTGCTTATGAAGAAATTATTGACAATCAGTGGCAAGACAGAATCACTGATGAATGCAGAGAGGATCTCTTCGACTCACTTGTACATTGATAATTTCTCAGTGAAGAATCTCCAAACGATTATCCTCCTGGATGACTGTCGCAGGATCCTAGGTGAACGTAAGAACATCCAAAAATAGAATGACAATGATGGACTTGTTACTGGAGAATCGACAACCGAAATTCACATTCTTTCTGACAATGCATGAACTCTTCAGTTTGTCAGCAGACATGAAGTCAAACATTGATTCAATGTGGATCTTTTGAGGATTCAATAAGGAACGAATCAGTCGAGTCTATCCTCAGTTGAACTGCCACCGATTATCTGACAATTCTGGAATGTCTACCAAAGGAAACAAAAATGAAGCAGTCATTCTTCG
>JARBJD010000638.1:0-26952 GCA_033064195.1 Blattamonas nauphoetae | reverse complement strand
GAGAACAAAACCATCTTGCTCTGTCACTACTCTCAACCGACACGATCCACAACAACCTCCACTCGACATCCTCTTCGAACGAACTCTCCAAATGTGCCCTCTCGATTTCTTCGTCCATCCCGGTGAACCAAACATCGATTTTCCGCCCTCACTCCTCAACACTTCGTTGTGTGGGTTTCATGCGCTCTGTCGACGAGGAGTCCATTTCAATCTGATGGAATCGGAAGACGTGAGATCTGGCAAGCATCTGATCAACTCGTTCTGGATGTTCTTCCTCCTCTCCTCTCAAACACCTTCCATCTCTTCATTTATTTTCCACCACAGCTCGTCGTCCGTTTTGCTTCCCATTCTGTCTTCAGCATCAGACAGTTCCGTTTTCTCGAATCGTTGAGAATGATGTTGTCAACGCTCCTCGTCACCACAGCCCCGTTTGGTGACTGTCACAGTATGAGAGAACTCTACCGATCAGTTCTGCTCCTAAACAACCAAAAGAACATCAGCAAAATGGACACTGACATCGCCAATCGATGTTTGTCTCTGGAATGGCTGAACATTCCAACAGGATTCGGGTCTGCTCTCGCTCACTCGTACACATCCATCAATTTCGATTCCTTTCAACCCCAAGACAACCCACACACCTCTCCTATGATTCCCTCAACCACACTCGCATCTCCACACTCATGCCTGATTTCCTGCCGAGACAAGTGAACAAGACGAGAAGTCGAATCCGTCTCGCTGGGTCTTTGTCGCGAGAGTTGAACCACGCATGTTTGTCTTTCAAATCATCTCAATCTTTTCAGATCAATCGTTTTATGTGTTGCAGTCAGAAACCATTCGACTGTGTCTGAAGGAGTTGCTGTTTGTCTTCTTCTTCCTCTCATTTCTTCAGCACACCAGTTCCAGCTGAAGTATCAGTCTTCTTGGAGTTCGTTAAGAGATTTGTTTTGTGGGCAGTGAAGCGACAATGATGGAGATGGCACGTTTTGGAATGCAGGACATTGTCATTCGAGCAGTATCTGAATCATCGTTTTGGAGGACTACGAAAACGGAATTTGTGTGATTGGGATTCTCCTTCGTTCGATTCGTGATTTTGAGAAGAATCAAGAAATGGCTGACCACGACTTCTCGCCTTCTCTCACCAGCTGGAGTGGAGTGAGCAGCATCTCCAGTCTCTTTCCATCACCTTCTTCGTCTCTCGCCTGTGGGCGTTGGCGTAAAACAGACGAGAGGAACTGATAGAGTTGCTGCTGAAGTGGTGAGAGTTGGCGAGAATGAGGTATTGTTCAGGATGAGTGATATCTTCCCCAAAGTCCACACGAAGAGAAACTAGCACCAGCCTTTGCGTCGAAGCAGCACATTTTACGTTCTGCTTCGCAAACTCGGATGACACGTTGATGACGAGACAGTGAACCGACAGTAATACATGCTGAAGATTGAAAAGGCTGTTGATTCCATTTGACGGATGAGATTTAGCTTCATTTCCGACCATATTCCTTGGTTCACGGTTTCCATCGCGATATCTGAGAATTGAGGTGAATAGAGCAATGAAAGAGGTCCGTTTGTTCCATTCAGCTGTAAAACAAAGGTGAACAATACCATTTGATGACAAAAAGGTCCAACCAAAGTTCTGACATGATCAAACCATTAACGGAAAGTGTCGGACTGTCAATCGTTCATACGGACTTTGTGTCGACATTTCAGACAATTTACAGATTCACCATCGCTCACATCTACTATGCTCTCCAACAATCCCTCTTCAGATTCCCATGTTGAGAACATCGAAACAAACCAAAAAGTTTGTCCTCTTCTCTCGGAGATCAGATTCAATTGTTTCCAGATCTTTCTGGGAATGTTTCTACGCCAGATCTGTGGTGACTCCAAACCACTCCGTCCCACGATGTTGAAGAGCCTCCTCGTTCTTGTGTCTGGTTTGTCTCGAACTGTGTTCATTCTGTCGTGCTGATTATTTTGACAGAACGTGATTGGGCCCTCTCAACCATGCTTGATGTGGAGTACATCAAACCTCTTGAGGAATATTGTGAAAAGACACAACTATGCGATGTTCCAGTGTGATTCTTTGCTATCATCATTTCTCAGGTTGAATTCCCGAAATTGTTGTTTCTGATTGGTATCCTCTTAACTTTCTATCTTCATTATTGTGTCTCCGTGATTTCTTCGATCAGATAAATCGTCAGAAGGTGACTGTCTTCGAATCTGTGAATCGTCGCTTCCATCGATCCTTCTCGATTGGATGATCTCAATTTCGGATAAAAATATGTTCAATGAAGTTTGATTTCCACCGCATTTCCATCATTTTGTCTCAGATCGGACATTGTCTGGTGACCTTGACTTCCACCCTTCGATCGTCTTCCACCTTCCTCGCCCACCACAAAACCCAATTTCTCGCATTTATCGATCATTGTGAGAGTGCCAAGTCATCTCTTCCATATGTGCCGATTCTGGCTCCACTATGTTTCTCTCCACATCTCGAAGTTTCGAAGATGGCTCTCAAGGCACTCAACTCCCAAAGCAAGTCTGATTCAGCAACACGCTCCTTCCTCCAAACGCTTGAAGTACCTTCTGGTCCAACTGAAAATCTATCGGAGCTTGTTCCGTTCGCAGGTCGACTGTGTGCAACGCTGACAGAACATGTTTCACAAATCAAACCAGACTTCTCAGAATCCTCACCATCGGATGGAACCCCCTCTGTCCTTTCAGTGAATCTTCCTGAGGAATCACCTTGGTTCACCGGAACAGCGAAGATTGACGTTCTTTGTCCGGGACTTGCTCTCCTCCACACTCTCCGCGACAAATCCAACGACGCCTTTCTTGATGTGTGCCTTTGTCTCTTCTCACATTCTCCAGATTCTGATCGACTCCAACTTTGTTCCTCTTCTGAAAACATCAATCATCGCCTGCCTCGATATGCTTGAGGACAAGAAAAGGAAATCGAGTTATCCACATGCCGACATCACTGACCTGTCGATCACTGTTCTCAATTTGTCGTGGCTCAGTTCGTTTGTGAGTCTCGACGACGGTTTCGAGCCACTCTATCCGATTGTCGGATCCGCTTTCTGCGATGTTCCTCAGCTGTGTTCGCTTTTGGAGCGAACATGCCGCCACTCGACGCCAACACACACCACTCATCTTTCAATGATCATCAACGTTACTGTCACTTTCCCTCATCTCATTCCTCGCTTGCTGGAAGAACGTTTGGTCGAACGAGTGATCGACACATCCAAGCCAATGACAATTCACACAACATTCGATGATTTCCATTTGAGTCTCATCTGGGCTATCGCCAATCTCATCGTTGATCCAACAGACATCACCAAAGACAAAGAAGAATGGAAGAGAATCCGCAAGCTTCAGTTTGAGCGAGTGTTGAAACCAGCCAAGCGCTATTTGCAGTTCGTTCTTCAGCGAGAGGAATCCATTCCACCAACAGTGACAACCGAAAAGGATCTGCAACGTCAAATCGTTGTTTTGTTGGGTCAGTCACTGAAGCTCGAGAGGGATCTGTTCGAAGATTGGGAGATTGTGGAGACAGGAAGAGGAGTGGGAAGTGGGGTGGTTGGTAGAAAAGACAAACGAAAGTGTTTTGGGAGAGAGACTGAAGAGGATCAGAGAAGACGATGTGAAAATGAAGATGAATGAGAAAGAAAGATGAATGAAGAGAGTGGAAAGACAACGAGAAACAGGACGAGAAAATGCGATTGAAGGGTGGTTGATGAGAATGGACGATGAAACTCAATCAAAGATCGAAGAGTATGTTGAAAGTGTGAGTGAGGCGAGTGGGATGAACATCGCGATGTGAGAAGGAAGAAGACGAGATTGATAAAACGAACTTCCCGTTTCACGTCTCACTTTGATGATTTTGGCTCGTCTCTCCGTCAGAAGCAGCTCTTCAGTCCGACTCAACTTTCACGATCACTTCGATTGTTGGAGTGGTTCCTGCATCGTCATCTTCAGCCATGTCCAACGACAACTCAATGCCTGTTCTGCCGTATGCCTTCCGCTTCGACGAGGAGGGTAGCTATCTGGATGTTCTCCGCCACGTCTTCGACACGCCTTCCGTTCCCTCCTTCTCCACACTCCAAGTTGCGACAGCCCATCTCGTCGAGTCTGATCCACAATCAGCGTTTGTGGTGCTTGTGTTCGACAAAGAAGTGTGGGGATGGTACGAGTTTGTTGTGGAGGAAGAAGGGGAAGACGTGATTATCGTCATCAACACCGAAACGGGTGTTGCTACGCGCAGTCCGCGTAATGACTAGGGCAGTCCGTTTTTTGGGCTAGGGGCAGTCCGTTTATGCTAGGGGCAGTCCGCACATCGCTAGCGGCAGTCCGTCGTTTTCCGGGCTATTATCACAAACCTTCACACTTTTACTTGAACTATGATCACAATAACACATATTTTTATTCAAATTCAGTGATGAATCGAAGATTGGTGTATTGATGACTGTCGATGAGGGATTTTGTTTAATCTAACCAATTGTGACAGACATGTGTTATTTTTTGGTTAATCAAATATTCATACCACTGATAATGAAGGATAAGATGCGAGACAGAGATAATGTACCATTTTGTTTCCATTTCAATGCAGGGTGAACCACTTTTCTTTGACTCTGTTTCTTGAAATGTATGAAGGCAATTGTGAAACGATGAGCCAAAATCTTTTAGTTCTCCATCTTCTTCCGGATATTGATGATTAGTTTTGAGATTTAGCACTCATGGATGCTGTTCTTTCCTTATTGTTTCTTTCACTCATTTCCAAGCATTAACTTTTCAAGTATCATCCAATTTGGCGCATGTCCAACATTCTTGCCTGCTTCTAGAAGCTCGTCTTCATCATCGTCACGCATTATCTTCTCACTCAGCAGATCCGGTGCCTCTTCTTCGCTTTCTGTCGCTGGCTGTGTTCCTCTGGACCTCCCATCGATGCTGTCTGAGTCAAACGAGTCTTCAGTGGACAAGTTCGCCGACTGGCTGCTGTCTGATTCCATCCCACGTGCGAGCGGGGCTGTCTGGAGTTTGGGAGTGAAAGGGGAGGATCGGCAGGCGGTGATTGGTCGGGTGGAGTGAATAGTTCCGAAGGGAGCACCTGAAGGATGGGAGAGTTTCTGCTTCTGATTGTGGAGCCACAACAGCTGTGTTTGATTCAGCTGCGTTCACATCTAATAAGAACACTCCAATGTTCATCGTGTTTGCCACAATATTGTTTCAATCTGGTGAAAATGCACACGACACAACTGTGCTCTTTTTCCTTCGTGGCGGTGGGAACGGTCGATCCTGTTCAGGATCTGACTGTTGCATGAATATCGGGATGAATGAGCCAATCGACGACCATCTTGGATTATGGCACTCAATCATTCGAAAGTCGAACAGCGAAATGATCCCACTGTTTTCCTCAGCCACAGAGAATCGCCATACATCGATTTGAATGTCGATTCCGAGCAGATGGTTGCATTGAACCTACGGTGCCTTCATTTCCGACTGCACAAAGTGTACGTCCAAAAGATGTGCAGGATATTGAACTGAATTGGAGTTGGGCTGGAAAGACTGGAGGAAATAAAGAATTGCTTCCAATGATTCAGGGAAAAGCGAATCTTCGTCTGTAAACGTGAGAATGACATCAGAGGAGCGAGGCAGAAGCTTTACTGTTACAATTGTGGTCGTTTTGCATTTGTGTCTCCTCAGAATAGGAAATTCCTGTCGCTTTAGAAGAGATTAGAGCTGAACACGACCCTTAACTTTAGTGGTCGCGAGAGCCGAGAGATCTGACTAAAAACCGATGTTGATTTCGAAAATGTCCTATGATGTTCTTCTGGATGAATTTTTTACTTTGAATATCAGTTATCTCTCATGATCGGTCTGATCCTAAAAAGTACTCCTTTAATGGCCACCTTAACATATCTCGGTTTGAATTCGCAGGATTTCAATTTCAAAATGACTCATTTTGCTAATAGTTCCAGAAAAATTAAATGAATCACCACAAATAACCTGAAAATCGACGGACTGCCGCTAGCAAAGTAGTGATATAGGCGAATGTGGAACCCCTTCACCTTAGACGATACTACTCTTGGGAGAATCCAAATAAATCAGTCAGATTCTCAATACTGATTGACTGACAGAAATAAAGTTGATTTATTTTTTATTTCTATTTTTTAACTAGTAATAAATGGGAACATCTTTAACTCCAACTCAACTACTAGAAATTTTGGAAAATGAACATTTGATTCTGAAATCACCACCGACTCTAAATAGACAAGGAACAACATATCTCGTATCCAGCACTTTCGAATACGTGCACGAAGATAAACCAGATGAGGTTTATCGAATGTATGTCCACAATTTCGTCAGAGGAAAAAGATCACACAAGTATCCCCGAAAATATGCGTCAGCAACCAACTGGTGCACAAAAGAGAAGTTGATTGAGTCAATGCAAAAAGAGAATTGTGAACTGATCTCCGAATATACTTGTTCGAGTGGATCAATCACGTATCGACATGAAGGAATCGAATGGAAGGTGATTCCATCGAAATGGATGAAAGGAGAACGAAGTCACCTCGGTAAACGAAAACGATACACACAATCGTTTGTTGAAAATGAATTGAAAAAAGAGAATTGTGAACTAGTTGGAACATACACAAAGGTACTTGAACCATTCAAGTATCGTAGTTTGGAAACGGGAAAAGAGTATTCCGTTCGTTTGGACAATTGGTTGTACTTTGGAGATCGACCTCACTTGCATAAGTATCATGAGAGGACTTAAATGTTGTTATTTTTGAAAATTTTCAAAAATGCAAAAACCTTGATTTTGGCGGAAGCTGGTGTATTTTTTCAAGGTTCCGAAGGTTGCGACCCTTCTCATCGGTCCCTTTTAGACCGGCATCGGAACTCATTTTTATCGGTTTGAGTTCCGGAGACGTACGTTGGTCTTGCCAAGGGCCTAGACCATGCCAAAGGGCAGTGATATGTGAAATTAAATGCTTCCGCCAGGAATTGAACCTAGGACCTTCAGCTTAGTAGTAGTAGTGCGTGCACTCACCATTACCACTAGACTATCCGGTCCTGAAATTATCCCGGAAAATCAGAAACTTTATACCCGAAAAAAAGACACTATAGCAGATTCAAAATTTGAAAACTTTGTCAATAAATCCAATATATAGCAAAAATGCTCCCGTGAAAAAGTCATGCTTTTTAACGAGGGTAACAAGTGGCCAAGAATTAAGATTTAGCAGATCGCTCCCGTGAAAAGTCATGCTTTTTTAACGGGGGTAAAAAAGTTAAAAAGGAAAATCTAACTAATTTTGAAAAATCGCTGACGAGAAAAAGTCGTGCTTTTTAACGAGGGTAAAAAGTCGTTCCCGTGATAAATCCATGCTTTTAACGAGGGTAGATAGGTGGACAATAAAAGGAATATATAGCAGATCTGAACATTCGAGGTATAAGGCACAGGTCGAAACTAACATTTTCAGGAGCTAGTAGCTCAGTGGGTATGTTCCAGTGTCCACCCGTTTCTAGGGGGTGGTTCGATTCAGGCGAGGGGCAATCTTAATTTCAAAAAAAATGAAAAAGTTTCAAAATGCCAAAACAATTTCAAAAATTTAAAAAAAATTCAAAAATTCAAAAAAAAATTTCAAAAAAAAAAACTTAGGAAAATTTCAAAAAATTCAAAAATTCAAAAAATTCAAAAATTCACAATTTCCAAAAAAGTTGAAGTATGATACCTCGACATAATTTCCCTTGATACTCAGGCAAAATGGTGCCCTCGTGGCTAATGCGTAGAACGAATTGAAGGTTGGATTGGAGCGGGACGAGCTGGGAGGCTGTCCCCGGGGGTTCACTGTGGGCATCACTTGAATGTGACCGTAAATCATGCCCACCCAAGACTTAACCCTTCAAGGAATTCGCCAGCAGTAGTCATTGAGTAGGATCATGATAGAGTGATCCCCAAAGGAGTATCGGGTTGTCTCATGGTACAATCATACAAACTTGAAAAATTGAATGATGAATGATTGAAAGATTGAAAAATGAATGATTGAAAAATTGAATGAATGAAAAAATGAAACTTGGAAGGAAGAAACAAAAAAGAAAGAAGCAAGATGAAAGCTGGCACAACAAGGAACAAGAAATACAAAGTTCCAACACCTCACTTCACATTTCATTTTTATTTTTTTGATTTTTTAATTTGTATTAAATGACAACAGTGAATACTACATATGTCTCGCTAAAGACTTCGAACCCTCCAAAGGGGAGCGAAAAACGTCGAACAGAATCCAAGCAAGCTTTAATTCAGTCAATGAAAGAAGAGAACTGTGAACTTGTCTCTGAGTATGTGAGACAAAACATCCCAGTCATCTATGTTCATGAAGGTGTTGAGTGGAGGATAAAACCAAAGTTGTGGAATCAAGGAAACAGACCACACATGTCACAACGTCGACACTACACTCAATCCTTTGTTGAGAATGAACTGAGGAAGTACAACTGTGAGCTCGTTGGTGAGTACAAGCAGGTGCTGACTCCATTCACATATCGAGAAATTGGTGGATCTGAAGTCTTCAAAGTGCGACTGGATTCCTGGCTAAAAGCAAAGAAGAAGCCACATTTGAGGAAGCCAAAATAATCACTCAACTTTTTTTATTTTTTATTTTTTTAATTCGTAGTAAATGACACAACTCTGGAAAGTGAAGGAACAAATCAGAGAGGTTAGAGAACTATTTCCAAACACTCAATTCGCATTTACTGATGGTCGAACATACAAACCTGACAGCCCATACAAGCAACATCACTATTCATTTCTCCTGGCATTGCTTCAACACCCAGATGTTGGATATCGAAATCCGAATCCAACAGCATATCTTAATATCAATTTAATTCCAAAATTCCTTCAAGAAGTTAGAAACCAACGACAAATGGAACAAGCTCAATTCATTCAGAAACAGAATGAAACAAACAACAATGCAATGATGAATGAAGAGGATAAAAACGTAATCATCATTGACATGAAAGCAAATCCAAGAGTGAACGAAACTGAATTGAAAAAGCAAGTGTTCAAGATCACAAGGAAGTTAAAATCAATTGAAGAGAAGCTGATGGATCACTGGATGAAGAATCTGTTGATCATTCAGAAGAAGAATGAACAAATGGAAACAAGAAAAGTGAAGCAATTCGATGGATTCAATGAATGCATTCTACTTGCTGAACCAAGAGACAAACTTGGATTCAATGAGTGTCTGACAAATGCACGAAAGAAGTTCAAGAAGAATGAGATCGAGAAAGTGAGTGACAATGGAAAACCATATCAGTTGTACTTCCACAATCATCTGAAGAATGTTGAAGAAATCACAACCTTCATCAATGCAGTGTATGAAAAAGAGAAGGATCATCCATTCAAGATTAGTATTGATTTTGGTAAGATCGTTGAAAGGAAAGACAATTATGAGACACTGTACAATGATTTCAGACCAGAATTGGAGAACACATCGAGGAGTTTCCCAACTGTGATAAGAAGTGAAGCAGACGTCACTGAGTATTCCAAGTATGCTATCAACCTTATCAAAGAATCACAGGAGAGAACACTGATGGACACAAAGACAATGTTCATTGCCTTCCACTCCATTCTGGTTGCTGTGTACAGATTCCCAGTTGCAGGAAAAGCAAATGCAATTCTCACTGAACACATCAAAACGAGAAACATTCGATACATTGATTCTGAGTACAACATCTGTTTCTTTCAAGCACTATCATTCATCACTCTTCCTGAGGTTCAAGGAAGGAAGATATCCATTAAAATGAGAAACACCGAAGCATACAAACTGTTCACCAAATGGATGAATCTCACCAATCTCACGTCATATCAACTCACTGAACACTTGCGAAAATACCCTGGATTTGATATTGCATCTGACGTGGAGAAAGCAATGCAACTATTCAATATCACAGTTCATATTTATGAATACGACGAAGACAAGAAGCGGTATTTCCTCAGTCAATCGTACATCAACGAAAATGATGATGCAAGAGTCCCACTTCTGATGATTCCACTTACGGCAACTCTCGTTCATGTGATGTTCATTGTTGATCCTGAGAAAATCACTGGATACAAGCTCTGTCCCTACTGTCAATCGAGAGGATTCCAAGTGAAGGATTCTCACTTCAAGACATACTACGAGAAGCATCTTGCTGAATGTAAGGAACTTGATGGAAAACATGTGAAGAAAATCTCACTTGATAAAACGCCAAGGCCTTTTGTTCCACACATCCTCAACAACAAGACGCATGAATTTCTGATGGCACATCAGAGACAAAATGAATTCAAACCAACGCAATACTACATCACTTACGATTTCGAAACGATGGAAGATCTCATCCTTGACAACTTATTCTCTGATGACAATACTCAATTGATCTCACACTTGAAGCCTCTCTCTGTTGCATCAGCAATCAAAACAAAATCAGGAGTGAAGTCAATCTACTTTGATCTTCGAGATGGAAAGGACTTTGTGAAGCAGTGGATCAGAGAACTCTTCAAGTTTGCAGAAACAGTTCGAGTCGACAACGACTATGATGATCCAGAGATTCCCTCACAGAATGAAGTCAGTGTGATTGGATTCAACAGTTCCAGATTCGACATCAATCTCATCTTTCGTGATGTCGTTGACAAGGATTGGAAAGTGGTGAGCTTCCTTGGATCCACAACAAAGTATAAACAAGTGTTGATCAGGCATGAGAAGACGCAACAGGTTCTTCGATTCATTGACATGATGTCGTACACAGGACCAATGACATTGGATAATGCAGTGAAGGCTTTTGGAGGAAAGACCACACTTCAGAAATCATTCTTTGCGTACGAATCATTTGATTCATCAGACTACGATACAGTGCTAAGCAAACAAGAACCTTTCTCCAAGTATGAATTCTATTCCAGTCTGAACAACAGTGAAATGTCAGACACTGATTACCAATTGTACCTTGATGACTGGAACAAGCAAGGATTCAAGAACCGTTGGGATTACCTCAAGTTCTACAACATTAGAGACGTCGAATGCATGATTGCACCACTTGACAATCTGATTGATCTGAACTTCCAATACAAAGTGGACATGTTGCACAATCTCTCATTGTCAGCAAATGCATCTGCAATCAAGTATGCTTGTGCCTACAAATACTTTGATATCGATGCTGACTACAACGAATGTGACAAATCTGGACCAATCAAGATCACCAAACAATACTGGAAATACAAAGTGGAAGGATACAGGTACCAAGACCAGAAAGCTCATCGCAATACTACAGCCAATGTCACTGAAGCAGACTACGACTGGTTTGTTCAACAGTGCAAGAGAGTTTGCTACATCTGCAAGTGCCACTTCTCACAAGCAGTGCAACCAACACTGGACAGAATCGACAATTCGAAAGGACATTCTAAAGAGAACGTGAAGATCTGCTGTGATTACTGCAACACCTACAAGTCAGACCATGATGAACATCTCACAAGATTGAGAATTCAACTGAAGAAGGATTGCATCTGGAAATCACTCCCAATGACTCTGACACATGAGCAAACATATCACAAACTGAGAGCAGCAGTTACTGGTGGATTATCGAATGTTCAGCATCGACAGAATATCAAAGACGTGACACCAATCAATCACTTCTCATTTGAAGATGGTGTTGTCAAATCAACCGATACTGAACACATCATGACTCACGTTTGTGGTGTTGATTTCAATTCACTATATCCAAGTGCTTTCTCATCAATCAAGAACAAAAACAATCCATACACAAAACACAGAATGTACATGCCAGGAAGATGTTTGTACACAGCAACGGGAGATGAAGAATGTCGAAAGATCATCGAAGACAAGAATCAGAAGACACTGTTTGTTGCAGAATTGAAAGGACACATCGATGAAAAGTATATTAATGATTTCATTAACTTCCCACCAATCTTCAGAAACATCGTGGTCAATACGACTGAAGAGAACATTGGAGAGAAGACATATTCGTTGATGAAGAAACATGGATTGAAGACTGATGACAAACAACGGAAGCTCACTCAACTCTTGAGTACACACGATCAGTATATGTTCTTTTCGACATACTATCTGTGGTTCCTCATTGACTATTGCCACTTCATTATTGATGATATTAAGAGTGTGATGGTGTTTTCGAGACACGCTGGATTTGAACCATTTGTGACATCGTTCATGAACGATAGAATAGAAGCAATGAAGGTTGGAAACAAGGGAAAGGAACAGTTCTGTAAGACCAACCTCAATGGAAGTTACGGATACGATGGAATGAACACTGAAAAATACAACTCAATCACAATCTGCAATGAGAGGAGAACTTACTTGAAACAAATGATGAAAGGATTTGTAGCGACTCGAGAGATCAATGAGGACAACTACATTGTGATCGAAGACAGAGAGAAAGCATCATGCAAAACATGTCTGCAAGAAGCAGTGTTCACACTCGACAATGCCAAGTTCTGGTATCTGAATTTCATCTACAACTTCATGTATAAATGCCTAGACATGAACAAGATTCACTTCTGTGAGGGAGACACTGACTCGGCATACTGGGCAATTAGTGGAGATCCAAATGCTGGAATTCATCAACAATTTGAACACGTGATTGCTGACAAAGAATTCTATGATGCACACAAATATGAATGGTTTCCAAATCCTGAAAAGGGAGTTGATGATGAGAAGAAACTGTTGGGATTAGCAATTGAAAAGGAAGGTGAACAGATGATCTGTCTTGCACCCAAGTGTTACTCTCTCGATGAGAAATGCAAAATCAAAGGAGTGTCACTGAAGAAAACAAATATCACGAGTGATGACTATGTGAAGTGCCTCAATAGAGAGAAAACAGTGACAACAACATTGAACTTTCAAACGAGAAGAGCTCACACTGACGATGACAGCAATGGATTTGAGATTGCGAAAATACAACAGCAGAAACTCAGTCTCAGTGGAATACATCTGAAGGCAATCGTACTTGAAAATGAATCGTGTCCTCCATTCATTCATGGACTGAAAGCAACTGATTATCTTATCCAATAAATCCAAACTTTATTTTTGTTAAAAATGAGTAGACCGTATTTGAATTCAACACAAATTGATCGAATAGTGAAGAACCTCCTGGTCAATTCGCGGCATTCTCAGACAAAAATATACAATACCACACTTACGTTTTCCCAGATTTTACCAACCTATCATGTCAATGATTCAAATGGACAATACGACGCAAATGATGAGACATACTTCAATGATTGGCTGAATGGAGAATTACCTCCTGATTTAAACATTGCTGATGGAAAAATTGTTGTTCAAAGATTTGTGAAACAATTCACCGGATGGATCCTTAGTAACAACACTGCAAGACAAGCATACAGAGCATATCAACAGTATTATCAGGAAGCACAGAATATTCATTTCAATCAACCACCAGCCATCGTAATTCCAACACTATCTCCGAGTCAAAAATCACAACCATTACCTATTGAAACACCTGAATCTCCAATCATTCCTGGACAGAAGAGAAACCCGACATCAATTGGTTCAGAATATGAATTCCCAATGAAAGAGATGAGGTTTGAAGATGATGATCCACTGATCCCCAAGTCACCAGATCCACCAACAATTGTGAAGATTGACAAAGATTTTGTGCCATATGTGAGAGAGATCAACAAGGTCGAACCAACTCTCCCCTCAGGAGGGTTCGAAGCCTCTAGCAAGACGACAAGGCAAGTACTGGGAATGTTGGAACGAGTGAAAGGTTATTTTGACCATCAACTGAAAGACAATTCAGAGGAGGAACAAATCAAAGCAGAGAATTCAATGATGGACAATCAACAGAAAATGGAACAATTCATTGACAAACAGATCGTTGAATCAAAGAAACTGAATCGAAATATGTTTATTCTTTCACACGTAAGCAGAACTCTCGGAAATGACGAAACTGAGTTCATTTTAGCACATCCTAAACAAATCCCATTTGGTGGAAGATCATTTCAGGAATGGTACGATGAATATGTTCACCGATGGGATTCTACACATCCTCGGAAAATAAGGAGGGAACAAGGAGGGAACACATTGATGATTGATCAACCAACGATTCCAAAAGCCGTGACAAAAATACAATATCCGTTTCGATCAAAGATGCAATTCATGTCCAAAGACATCACTGGTGATTCAGAAAAGACCGCAGACAAAAAGGTTCCGCAGAAGTGTGACAGACCGTACTTCTCTCCCAAGTTTGGATCCTGGGAAATTGATCTGGTTTTCATTCAATCACCAACGTCGAAAACAGTCCTGCAGATTTATCTATTCGCAATTAACATCAACACCAAGTTCCTTGTTGTGATTCCTGTATTGGATAAATCATGGGTCAAAGTCAAGACTGCAATCAATGATCTGATTAATCATCGTGGAGTTCATGTCAACAACATTCGAGGTGATGGTGAAGCAGCATGGACAAGTGGAGTAGCAGAAAAGTTCTTTAGAAAGCAAAAGGTTAGTACATATTTCACAAGCTCACCATTCACAAATCATAATCGAATTGTCGATCGAGTGATCAGGACAATCAGAGATGGATTCCAAGACAATGCGACACAAATGGCAAATCATTCAATGATGAATCAGATGGTGGAATACTACAACATGACTCCACATCGAGCTTACTGGAACAAGTTCACTCCACAGCAAGCACAAAACAATCGTGAAATCGAAGCATTGTATATCTCCAGTTGTGAAGAGCAATTGAAGAACATCCAAAGACAACAGACAACACAACTGCTTTGGCGATACAAACCAGGAAACATTCTGTTGATTCACCTTGACTTAAACAAGACTGTTGCCAAATTTCAGAAGAAGCGAAGACAGTTTCAATTTGTTGGACAATTCATTGAGTACAAACACGGAAATGTGGTGGCAAAACTTCTGAATGGACTCACATGTCTACCAAAAATAGTGTACGTTCCAATCCAACACACGAAGTTTCATGCAGACTCAATTGACAATTTAACTCCTGAGTTCATTAATGAGTTCAATTTGGTTTAAATCAAAACTGTTTCGAATATTTTTATTCCATTGAAATGTCAACACTGAAAATTTTAGAACCGTTTGATCCTGAACAGAAATGTTTCGAAAACATCTATGACTTTCAGAGACATTTGGAAAAGAACAGAGAAGAACTGAATAAATACACAACTCAGAAACTGAATAGGTTGATGAGAATTGATGGATACCGAATCACAAAAATAAGAGGTGAGATCGCACTAAGGAAATTAAGTACAGAGAACAACGGTGAATCATCGATTGATCAAAGACTGTCAGACATTGAAGAATCAATTCGGACGCTAACAGATACTCTCAGCATGAGGCTTCGAAGTCTTGATGAGACCATCAACAACCTTCTCCAAGAGTTAACGGACAGTTCGGTTTAAACCTTCTTTGTTGATCTCAGTCAAAGCAACTCCATCAGTGTTGTATCGAAGAATGATTGCTTCACATTTTTGTTTTCGTTGGTAGACATTCCAGAAGTGTCGAATGTCAATTGGGGAGTTCAACTGAGGATAGACTCGACTGATTCGTTCTTTGTTGAATCCTCCAAAGATCCACATTGAATCAATGTTTGACTTCATATCTGCTGACAAACTGAAGAGTTCATGCATCGTCAGAAAGAATGTGAATTTCGGTTGTCGATTCTCCAGTAACAAGTCCATCATTGTCATTCTATTTTTGGAAGTCCTTCGTTCACCAAGGATTCTACGACAGTCATCAAGGAGGATAATTGTTTGGAGATTCTTCACTGAGAAGTCCTCAATGTAAAGAGCATTAAAGAGATCCTCCCTGCATTCGTCAGTAATTCTATCTTGCCACTGGTTGTCAATGATCTCTTCATACGCTGCTTTTGACTCAGAAAGTTCCAACAGAAACGGTAGTGCATCTTCATATTTGACTTTCACATAAGGTACGTTCAGAATTGGTTTGAACTTATCGAAGGTTGGATCAATGTTCTTATCAGTGACGAATACAAACAAATGAAATAGTTCATTCCGAACTTGAACATTCTGGAGCTTGGCAACCTCTCGAAGAGCATTGAATGTCTTTCCACTTCCTCTGTTTCCAACAAGGACATTGACACTGTTGCGATTGAAATTTAGGTCGGGATGAATCTGTGATTGAACTTCATGTGAAACATTCCTACTTGATGCTTCACTCAGTTTTGCATTCACATATGCTGTAAGAGAAGAGGGTTCCACCCTCCGCGAAACCAAAGGTTTTGTTGTTGAAGATTCGGGCGATGCCCTTAGAATGGAATTCGTTCTTTTCATTTATGATTTCTCTCTAATTAAAATATAGTTTTGGATTTTTTATTTTATATGAAAACACAATGTCGAAGATACAATACATTCCCGCAAAGAGAAAGGCACCAGCGAAGAAACCAAAAATGAGATATGATCAGGGGGCTTTGGATGCAATGAAAAGAATCTATGCTGATGATGACATTCGCACTAAATTCAATTCTGCACTCAGTAGTGTTCCATCAGCTTTGGAATACATTGAAAGGACTGGACAAAATTGGACGGTTCAGATGGAAAAACATGGAAAAGTTCCTGATGTGATGGTCTACGACAAAGACAATGGAGATCTGGTTGCAGCAAATGGTTTCATGCTTGCATCATACAACAGTCGACCTGTCGTCGAGACATACTATTCAATGAATCCAACACCAGATATGCGAAGACAAACTTCATACTCATCATTTCGTCAAGATCATGGAAGAAGAATCAAAGCTGCACACAACAACTTCCTCAAAACTGGAACATACGATTTACCAGGAAACTATCGTGAAGTCAACTACCAAGAAATGCAAGCACAACGATCACAACAACCTTATGCAATAATGAAGAAAGCAGTTGGTGAATTCATGAATGATACTTTGAAGGTGCATCGGGCAAGTCGAGATCAACCAGCAGATCTCAGCAAAAATGTGTTGGACAATATGGTTTTCAATTCCATTCAATCCAAGATTGCATCAAAGATGTGGGATCAGTGGCTTGAAGACTATGTTGAAGGTTTCATCAGTTCAAATCCAGATCATCAGAGGACGAAAGCTAGAAAAGCGTTTAAGGAACAAATTCATCCCCAGTTCCTCGAAATCATCACAAAAACAGAAGATTTGCAAACTTTCCTTGGTCGTTATTCAGCAAACATCTCAACATTTGTGAACGAACAGACAACTGCAGCGTACCGAACAAGAACGGGAGATATCGGTAGATTCCAAACAGGACATATGTCTGAATATGCTCGATTCGCACACTTGGAGAAAGATATGAGTGATTAAAAACATAAATATATATTTTTTATTTTTATAGAAAGTGATGCAGCCAATTCTAAGTTGTCAATTTACGAAACACACAAGTTCTTCTTCAGTTCCAACGTCAATCACCAACAATGTCATCATCGACAATAAAGGATCAACGTCTGGAAGATCTAAGCTCGAAGATCGCAATGAACAAAGCGCTAATGTCGAACTCGATAATGTTCAAGGTATATATGATCCACCACTCGAGATCTATCCATCAGCACCGATCCAAAGTCGTTCAATACCACTTCGTGAGTACACATCCGAACATTGCAGCATTCAAAGATCAACTCTTGCTTGTTTACAAGAATGCATTTGCATGTGAAAGAAACTACTGAATAATCTCATAGAACCATCAAAAACTGATCACAAACCAAAGTGATTTATGTGCACTGATTGCGACACTCACTGGAATCAATGATGTGGTGATCGAATTGGATGATTTATCTGACAAGTGCTATGTCTGAATAAACTACCTATCTTTCGAACCATTTTCAAGATCCTTGTTGGTGGAAAAGATATGAGCATCGCCTTCAATGAAGCATACAACACTATCCTCAATTATGGAATTTCATTGACAAAGGCAATTCCTCGTTAGAAAAATTTATGAATTGAATTTTTATTTTTACATAAATGGCACCAGGAAGTTTCAACAAACTCAAAAATATCGGCAAACAATTCTTTCAATTCATCAAACCGCTTGCTCCATCACTGCTTCAGGTTGGAGGTGGCTTTCTCTCACAGACGAACAACAAGTTTGGACAAACAGCTGGAGGAATACTCAGTGGCTTAGGCGGAATGATGGATGTGTACCAACAGAATAAAGCAATCAATCGAGCACCACAACAACCACAGATGATAGATTATGAACCACCTCGAAATGCTCGGTATGTTAATGATGACATGCCCCAGTCGTCAAATTCTAAAATTCAATTCAAAGGATTATAATTTGTTTGTGTTCTAGTTTTTATTTTTACATAAATGGCACCAGGTTGGTTATCAAAATTAGCGGCAGTCGGTAAAAAACATACTCAGAGTTGGAGCTCCTTTCTGAATCTCATTCCCTTTGTTGGACCACTGATTTCGAAGGTTGCACAGACAGGAGTTGAGATGATACCAGATGTGAAATCGGATCAGCAAATCCATGCAGAAAAGATGGCACAATATGAGCAAGCAATCAATGAAGGAAATACACCAGTTGCACACAAACTCAGAGGAGAAATACTGAGCTAGAAGAAAAGCTGAAGCCGAAAGCAAAGAAGAAGAAACTGAAAAAGAAATAAGCATTATTGTTTTTTTATTTTTGATAAAATGAACTCGCATATAACACATCTGACAAACAAAAGAACTGGAGCATCATCATTGACTGGAAATACAACTGGATCAATCAAGTACACTCGAGATGATATTGGTCAAATACAACAACAACTCATGTCTGAACATCACATTAATTATCTTCTGAATGATGGAGCACACAGTACTTCCATTCAGGAATTAAAACCATCCGAGAATTCACGATTCTATAAAGGACAGGAAATAATCATTCCGTTGACTGGTAATCAAGACATTTGTCAAATCGATGATTCCTTCATTACGTTCACAATGACAGCAAGGCTTAAAGTGAATAATTGGAAGACAAATTCCAGTAAAATTGGCTCGTACATGAATGAGAGGATATTCATATTCGTTGGACTCAAACATTCGGCATCAATCTTTCGTGACCTTACTGTTCTTCACAACAATCAGAGAATCATCAGCACAACAACTAATGACGTGTCAATGGAGTCTCACATCTACAATATGATCAAGCCAAAGAGTCAATTGGAGAATCGTAAACATTGTCACACACCTTGGCAGAATGCTTGGAATCATGATGAATCTGTTGCTGGTGTGTATATTCCACTTTCTGATTTCACAACATCTGGAACTGGAGTATTCAAAGACAGTATTGATGTACCTATTCGTGTGTCAATCAATCTTGAAGATCTTCTCATCTTCTCTGGAATGACTGACTATCCTGCGTGTCTCTTTGGAGATTTGAAACTGAGCGTTCACATCAATGAAGATGCATTTGTGTGTTGTCCAGTTAATCCTGAACTCACTCTGAAGAACACACTTTCATTAATCGTTACTGGGACTGCTGCAGCGCCTAAGATAAAAGCATCAATTGCCGATTGTATTCAGCATCGTCCCTATTTCTTAAACAATCTCGTAACCTCATGCACAAAGAACTTCGTTCAAATTGGTCAATCATTTCTGCAACCATCAGTTGCGAAAGACATTGTGTATTCATCAGCTGGTACAGTTACGACAGAACCAGAATACGTGGATCAGTACATCTCACAAAACATCACCGAGTATCAAATTGATGATGTGTATTGCATGAGCTCTGGATACAATATGAAAGAAATTGCGAAAGAGAATCTCAAGAAAGTGTATCAGGATCGTCCAGGAACTATTCCAGCAGAAAAGATATCGTTCTATCCATTTCAGAAGACACCAACTGAAACAGGCATTAATTGCACTCAACAAATGGTGGTTGTTAATGCCAAGGACATCATGCTTCTCTTCCGTCACGACGACAATGAAGTCACTTGTTTCCACAATCCAATGCAGAAGGATATCCAAGTGAATCTACTCGACAAATACTATCCAGATCAACCGACAACAACAATTGGAGCTCGCTTCTATCAATTTGCATTATCGACTCGAAATCTCGATTCCTATCTAGCTGTTCCTGACAACTTGGAGCGATCACTGACAGATTCTCTCGTTGAAGAGAAACTCACTGGTGATCAGAATTATCCCAATGAGACAATGACAAGAGTTCGACAGATTCATGACAACACTGACTTCCTTATGTGCTTTCAACACAGAGAAGTGGGTGTCCAACGAACTGTAATGATTCCATCAGTTCCAAAGGAAACGTTCCTGTCACTTTAAGATCATATCCCATTTATCAAGGTAAGCTTGACACATACTACAATGTCTACAATCCAAGTCAAAGCAACAACCACAACCACATGGTGGGTATTACGATACAGTAATGGCAAACCAAAAGTTGAGTACTACCCAAATCACACATTGAAAGCGTTGCACAAAGATTTAGGAATCTTGTAGAGACAAAACAGTAAAAGAAAATTATGATATTGTATTTTTATTTTTCTATAAATGAGAAGTATCAGATCAAATCAATCCAAACCAACATCGACATTAATTGAGCAAATCGAAGTCCAATCATACTTGCCAAAACAATGGGATTCAGAGCCTCACATTTATTCCATCCAAGAAGTGCATCCAACGAATCCACCTATGCCATGCAGAATCGGAGATGAGATTGAAGTTCCACTGTGTTATGATGGTCATGATGTGACTGAGTTTGCGAAGAGTCATTTACGAATAGATCTAACGATCACTGTTCCGTATGAGCAACCAACACAATGGGGAGAAGTTTTGTATCTTTCTGAATGTTCTACGGTTTCAAGTCATCATCAGATGCAATTCGAGATATGAGACTCGTCGACAGTAAAGGAAACATCATTGACAATACACTCCAGAATAATCATGTTCACGAATCATTTCTGTATCACACTTTCAAGTCACATGAAGAGAAAAAACAACATGAAGCATTGCTACAGTCTTTTGAAAATGTTCAGAGAATGGATCCAAGTGTTTGTGGATGCATATTTAATACCAATGGGTGGTACAGAAACCTCCTATCCGTTAACCATTCCTCTTGTAATTCCATTTGTGAATCTCCTTCCACTGAGTACTTTTGATCAGTATCCAAATTCAATCTTTGGTAATCTACGTTTGACGATTTCATTTGACAACTGATTCACTTGTGTGCTGTCCTGTTCGAGCATCAACTGTCATTCAAAAACACTTCAAGAAAAATTGGATATCCCATCTTACGGGCAGATTGATCATAATACTGAACGAGGTTATCTTCAGATGATGCATGATAGAGAATGGTCAACTTTAACTATGGAGTTTACACAAATCGGAAATCCAGTTCTACAATGTGAAAGACATAGAGGACCAACCACCTCCGAAGGAACAGCGTCTGTTCTTTCGCATTGGGATTGGTTAGAAACTAAAGAGACAACTTCAACTGTCCTCTCCTCATCTGTGGATAAAGTCGCTTCAATTTGTTATGGATATCAAATCACTGATGCAACGAAACAATCACTCTTCAACACATATTCAAAACTGTGTATGTGATTAAAGCTGAAAGAATTGACACGCAATCATTTCAATCATCTGCAAATGCCATGGGAGTGAGATCAAACATCAGTATCAAACTCAACAATCTCATGAATCTTATGTGCTTATTCCCTGATAGACCAAATGAATGTACAGTCTTCAGAAATCCTCACTATGTTGGTCAATTCGAAATGCTTGGATCCAAACTTCCTAATTTCCCAATTTCAACAATCTCACCAGAGTTCTATCAAATGATGATGGTGAATGGTGATTTTATCGGTTGTTCGGCAACACAAGAGTTTGAGAATTCCATCTGTGAACCTCGAATTTGGGAAAGAAGGTTTCGAATTCCATAGCACGGTACAAGAAAATTAAACCATTCACAGATGCAACTTGTTTCACTTTCATGGTTCCAACAGATCGAAGTGAAATCGCTGGTGGAGAAGAAGGTATTTCGACAGCAGAATCAGTGAACATTGTCTTCAGAGGATCACCAATCAATCAGGAGAACTCGATCCATATTTCACATCAACTCCAGAAGGTCCTCCTCCACCAATTTTGGCATTACATCAAGCTACATACTGGTTGTTCTGGATCGAAAATGGACAACCACGAGTGCGATATGTTATTGATCGCCGTCTCCAAGAAGCATATGAAGAAGTAAAGAGAGGATATTAAATTGGATATTTTATTTTTGTAGAAAACACAAATGGTGAAGAGATACTTCTCAATTCAGAATTCTCACACTGCTCAACTCCTCCTGATTTTACCAATTCAAGAAAACAAAAATACATCTACTTTCTTGACTGCAAACTCATCCATGTGAAAGAAGAGATTAGTGATGCATCGACAGTCATTTCAAAGATGTACCGCAGCACATTCACAATCCATGCTGATTGGATCCAGACTGATGCCTTCAATGATTCATATGTTGCCTTCTGTAACGAACAGATTGCGAAGCGAAAGAAGTGGGAATTAAACTACTCGACAATCGATTGTGAAGATCTGGTTCAAAGACAGTTCTGGTGAATCAATTGAGATGGAAACAATCAGAGACAATCAATGGAAAAATAATCAAAGAGTATTATGAATTTCTCGTTGATCTCATGTTGGAATACTTGTCAGTGAATTATATTTTTGGATTAGTTCATTGATGACTGTCTGTTGTTGTCCGACAATAGAGCACAATTCCTGAATGGCTTTGACACAGAAGCAAGAGAGTTCTGCATAATCAACTTGAAGACAGTCTGGATTGGAATCATTCACAACTTCAGGGAAAATCTCTTGGATCTGTTGTGCAATCACACCTATGTGTTTCTTCTGGCTTTCCTTCTTCAGACACTCACATTTCTCTTTGCAGTTCTTCAAGTGTTCTTCATCTGTCTCATTCTCTATTTGCTTTGTGACTTTGCTGATCTTCGAGTCGAATGTGCTGAACTGATACTGCACAATTTCGACTTTATTCAATTGTTCAAGAACATTAGGGTATGGAACAATATTCTTTTGACTCTTCTGTCTGACAGCTGAGAAAAACTTCCAGTTGATGATATTGAAAACACTCCTGAACCTGTGTCCTCATCGTAGTAATACAAAGCTGGTGAGTCACAGTAGACCACATAATAATGCCATCACCATTGAACTGAATTCCAGATGTTTCTGCAATCGATTGCGAAATTGAAATACCAGACTTAAATGTTGAAGCCGGATATGTTCCAGGATACTTCGGAAGTGATCCCTCTGATATATTCCACTTCGCTCCATTCACATTGATCAATCCTCCAATTTCTGGTGTTGCAATACCAGCTGAACAAGTGATTGATCCATTTGTTGAAACGACGTTTTGGATTGATGATATTGCTGTCTTGTGTGCTTCAGTTGTCTTCTTTAGTGTGTCGACTTCTTCCTGATTCGTTTCTAATTCCGTCTGTAGTGAGTGAATGACTGCTGCATTCTCAGTGATCGTCGAAAGATTATGATCAATCATTTTCTCAATCATTTGTGAATTGTATTTTGTCGATTCATTTTTGTTTGCTCTTTCATTGAAATTAAAAAGACAAAATAGCCGTTGAGTAGTTCCTGTTCATGTTCGTGTGAGTTTCCTATGGACACCCCGATACCCCTTTGGGGACGATCTATCTCAATCCTTCTCAATGACTGCTACGCTCTCACAGAGAATAGCGAATTCCTTGAAGGGATAAGTCTTGGGTGGGCATGATTTACAGTCAAATTCTTGGTCGAGAATCTGAAGCCAACATGAACCCTGGGACAATCTTTCGATCATCCGTCTCCAATCCAACCTTCAATTCGTTCTACGCATCAGTCACGAGGGCACCATTTTGCCTGAGTATCTTGGAACGTTACGTCGAGGTCTCGCACTTGCACTAACTGGACCTACTCTTCATATGCAGAATAAAAATTCAAATAAAAAATCAGCGTTAATTTTGTGAACACCCAAATCATCCCAAATTCTTCTCTGAAAGAAAAGGAACTTGCTTGTACTCACCAACGAGCTCACAGTTGTACTTCTCAGTTCATTCTCAACAAAGGATTGAGTGTAGTGTCGACGTTGTGACATGTGTGGTCTGTTTCCTTGATTCCACAACTTTGGTTTTATCCTCCACTCAACACCTTCATGAACATAGATGACTGGGATGTTTTGTCTCACATACTCAGAGACAAGTTCACAGTTCTCTTCTTTCATTGACTGAATCAAAGCTTGCTTGGATCTGTTCGACGTTTTCGCCCCTTTGGAGGGTTCGAAGTCTTTAGCGAGACATATGTAGTATTCACTGTTGTCATTTAATACAAATTAAAAATCAAAAATAAAATGAAATGTGAAGTGAGGTGTTGGAACTTTGTATTTTTGTTCCCTGTTGTGCCAGCTTTCATCGTGCTTCTTTTGTTTCATTTTTTCATTCATTCAATTTTTCAATCATTCATTTTTCAATCTTTCAATCATTCATCATTCAATTTTTCAAGTTTGTACGATTGTACCATGAGACAACCCGATACTCCTTTGGGGATCATTCTATCATGATCCTACTCAATGACTACTGCTGGCGAATTCCTTGAAGGGTTAAGTCTTGGGTGGGCATGATTTACGGTCAAACTCTCTATCGAGAATCTGAAGCCAACATGAACCCGGGGCGGATTCCTAGAAATCCACCGTCTCCAATTCAACCTTCAATTCCGTTCTGCGCATTAGTCACGAGGCACCATTTTGCCTGAGTATCAAGGGAAATTCCGTCGAGGTATCATACTTCAACTTTTGGAAATTTTGAATTTTGAATTTTTGAATTTTTGAATTTTGAATTTTTTAAAATTTTTGAAATTGTTTTGGCATTTTGAAACTTTTCATTTTTTGAAATTAAGATTGCCCCTCGCCTGAATCGAACCACCCTAGAAACGGGTGGACACTGAACATACCCACTGAGCTACTAGCTCCTGAAAATGTTAGTTTCGACCTGTGCCTTATACCTCGAATGTTCAGATCTGCTATATATTCCTTTTATCGTCTACCTATCTCCCTCGTTAAAAGCATGGATTTATCACGGAACGACTTTTTACCCCGATTAAAAGCATGCCTTTTCACGGAGCGATCTGCTAAATCTTAATTCTTGGCCACTTGTTACCCTCGTTAAAAGCATGACTTTTCACGGAGCGATTTTGCTATATTTTGAATTTATTGACAAAGTTTTCAAATTTTAAATCTGCTATAGTGTCTTTTTCGGATATAAAGTTTCTGATTTTCCGGGATAATTTCAGGACCGGATAGTCTAGTGGTAATGGTGAGTGCACGCACTACTACTACTAAGCTGAAGGTCCTAGGTTCAATTCCTGGCGGAAGCATTAAATTTCACATATCACTGCCCTTTGGCATGGTCTAGGCCCTTGGCAAGACCAACGTACGTCTCCGGAACTCAAACCGATAAAAATGAGTTCCGATGCCGGTCTAAAAGGGACCGATGAGAAGGGTCGCAACCTTCGGAACCTTGAAAAATACACCAGCTTCCGCCAAAATCAAGGTTTTGCTTTTTGAAAATTGTCAAAATTTTGCTTCAACTTGAAAGTTTGAAGGAACTGAACTCTGGAAGAGAATATTTCTCTCAGATTGACAACTTTCTGAAATGAAAATGACTTTTACTTCAAGTATTTTCTGAATTGTCAATCGGCATGGAGAAAAGCTATCGTAGTGGTGTCTAAGGGCAGGGGTTCCCAAATCGCCTTCTATACTACTGCTATGAAATATGTTGATCGAAAGAGATTTTGTTGGAGAGTATGAGACAGTTGTGGAAGAGACATTTGAGGTTGGTTATCTGTTTTAGGGTAGATATCATTGTGTGAGATCGACAAATGTCGGTTTGATTGGAGGTGTCTGGAAAGATTGTTGCCATTTATCGTTTTTGAAGGTGTATTGATGAACAGTTTTGAAGTTTTCAGCTTATCTTTATAAAGGCATTGCATGCGCTGCACAAGATTCCTTCTCCATCTTCCATCCGAAATTCCAACTCTGTACTGCCAAAAGCAACAGGAAACCTTTTGATCAGATCTACTTGTTTTTGAGTCGATTCATTTCACTAAAATGGAATGTTCGATTGATTACGAAATGTCAGTTAGAAAATTGTGGGTTGGTTTCGGATCAACCATTCTTCTTAATGACCAAGTAGTTAGGGTGCGCCTCCCACTATGTCATCAGATGCAATTTAATCATCAACTCCGTTCATTTCCACTCGATTTCTCAACCATTGCCCGCAATGTGGAACAGTCTCTGGGAGAGTATCGGGGACGAAGTAGTTCGCGACCATCAAGTTCCACGTTGAAGGCGAGAATATGGCCCTTAGTGAAATCATCATACACGGAAATTGTATTATGAAACGATTCTGTAGTGGCTGATTCTTCTGGAAACTCGGTGGAACGGCTATCGAACACGAAGGAAACACCACTGGAAGACGATTAACAGTTGAATGAGACGTTGCACAGGAAGATGGACTCCTAGGAGGAAGAGCTCCAGGATGGCAGCAGCTCCAGAGATCAATGAACGTTGAGCAACTTTGGTCCTTGATGGAAAGTGACTCTTCTGTCGGAATGATGAGACTCTGTGATCCATGAAGTGAGATCTTTTGGCAACACCTCCATTTAAAGGGTGCGATTAATAAATTGCGTTTCCAGCCAGGTCACCCAAATGCATACTTCTTCTTAATTTTCACCTTTTGCCATAAATCAAACCAGGTTTCTGGATGGAATGGAGCTTATAGTCCTCGAATCCAGGCCGTACATGTTCATCAGGCCGTACGAGAACCACTCCACGTTCAGTCGCATTTTCCTCCATTTCATATCGTGTCTATTGTCTGTTCTACGTCATTT
>JARBJD010000637.1:0-26972 GCA_033064195.1 Blattamonas nauphoetae | reverse complement strand
TTAACTTCTGTTGATATGAGTTGAATGGCGAATTACAGTATTCGATATATACGTTTGTATCTTAGGAGTGATCATTTGGAAACACTGGATAAATCTGATCTTTGAAGGCTTTCTTTTGTTTCATGCACAGAGTTGTAGTCCTGAACATGATCATGAAGCCATTGATCCACATCCAGTGATGCAATCTGTGATTGAATTAGATTAGACACCATGTTATCCTAACACATTCTGCTGGGATCAAACAGTTTACTTCGATTTGCACGAGTTATTCCCAATGTGTCTGTCATGTGTTCGCAACAAGGTCTCTTCGATAATGCATATGGTTGTTGAGATCGTTTAGCCATCTCTTCATAGCTGATGTCTCGATAATTGGTTGGTAAATCGTATGTTCCATTCTTGAGGAAATTCCGATGTACGGCTTTGATTCTCCTTCCATTCTCTTGATTGAATGATGTGTATGGTTTCTGTCTTCATGTCTGGTGTTGGATTCATGTAGTATGTCTCTTTAACTGGTCTGTTGTATGGAATGGCATGGCACCATTGGCTACCAATCAGATCATCATTATCGTAGACCATCACATCAGGAACTTGTCCATATTGTTCTATTTTCGCAGTCAATTTCGTCCAGTTCTCTTGATGTATTCTAACGCTGATGGAAGACTGCACAGGAACATCATTGCGTCTAGTTTGAATATCATCGTCGGCATAGATTCGTTTCAATTAACAGCGGAGTCTCCGGTCCGTATCTCATTCTTGGTTTCTGCTTCGCTTGTGCTTTCTTTGTGGTTGAACGTACACTATCTTTTGTGACATTTGTGTGTTTCATACAAAGGCCAAAAACCAAAGTATATTTTAATTAGAGTTAAATCACAAATGAAGAAATCGAATATGGTACAAACCAGAGGTTTCGCGGAGGTGGAACCCTTGTCTCTAACAGCATATGTGAATGCAAGAGTGGAGTGAAGCATCAAATAGGAATGTTTCTCATGAAGTGCAATCAGATTCATCCAGACTTGAACAATCGCAACAGTGTGAATGTCCTCGTGGGAAATGAAGTGGAAAGACCTTCAATGCTCTTCGAGGGAGTTGCTAGATTCCAAAGAATGTTCAAGTTAGGAATGAACTCTTTCACCTCTTTGTCTTCGTCACTGATAAGAACATTGATCCAACCTTCGACAAATTCAAACCAATACTACGAACGTTCCGTATGTGAAGTCAAATATGATGAAGCACTTCCATTTCTGTTGGAACCATCTGAATCGAAGCTGCATGTAAGAGATCATAGACAATCGGTGGCAGAATAGAATCACCGATGAATGCGGGGAGGATCTCTTTGACTCACTTTACATTGATGACTTCTCAGTGAAGAATCTCCAAACGATTATCCTCTTGGATGACTGTCGCAGAATTCTTGGGGGCAGTAGAACATCCAAAAATAGAATGACAATGATGGACCTATTATTGGAGAATCGACAACCGAAATTCACATTCTTTCTGACAATGCAGGCTGTTCAGTTTGTCAGCAGATATGAAGTCAAACATTGATTCAATGTGGATTTTTGGAGGATTCAACAAAGAACGAATCAGTCGAGTCTATCCTCAGTTGAACTCACCAATTGACATTGGACAATTCTGGAATGTCTACCAGCAGAAACAAAAATGTGAAGCAGTCATTCTTCGATACAACACAGATGGAGTAGCACTGACTGAGATCAACAAAGATGGATTAATCAGAAGGGTCTGTTAATTCTTGTAGAAGGTTCCCAATGGTCTCGTCAAGACTTCGAAGCCTCATGCTGAGAGTATCTGTCAGCGCTCGAATTGATTCTTCAATGTCAGATAATCTTTGATCAATCGAGGAGTGAATTGGGAGGAGTGGAAGCATCAACATATCGTTTCCTCAGTGCTATCTCACCTCTTATTTTTGTAATTCTGTATCCATCAATTTGGATCATCCTATTCAGTTTCTGTGTTGTGTACTCATTCAGTTCTTTTCTATTCTTCTCCAAGTACCTCTGAAAGTCGTGGATGTTTGTGAACTCTTTCTGTTCTGGATCAAACGGTTCTAATATTTTCAGTGATGACATTTAAGAGAAATAAAAATATCTGAAACATTCTTGAGACTACGCCAAATTAAAGTCAGCAATGAATTCTGGAGTTAAATCGTCAATTGAGTCTGCATGGAACTTTGTGTGTTGGATTGGAACGTAGACAACTTTTGACAGACACGTCAGTCCATTCAGTAGAGTAGCTACCACATTACCGTGCTTGTATTCAATGAATTTCCCCACGAATTGAAACTGTCTTCGCTTCTTCTGAAACTTAGCAACAGTCTTGTTCAAGTCAAGATGAATCAACAATATGTTTCCTGGTTTGTATCGCCATAGCATCTGTGTTGTCTGTTGTCGTTGGATGTTCTTCAATTGCTCTTCACAACTGGAGATATACAGTGCTTCGATTTCACGATTGTTTTGTGCTTGCTGTGGAGTGAACTTGTTCCAGTACGCTCGATGAGGAGTCATGTTGTAGTATTCAACCATCTGATTCATCAGCGTATGATTGGCCATTTGTGTCGCATTGTCTTGGAATCCATCTCTGATTGTTCTTATCACGCGATCGACAATTCTGTTGTGATTTGTAAATGGTGAGCTTGTGAAATATGTACTGACGTTCTGATCCTTGAAAAACTCTGATGCTTCTCCACTTGTCCATGCTGCTTCACCATCTCCTCGAATGTTGTTGACATGAACTCCACGATGATTAATCAGATCGTTGATTGCAGTCTTGACTTTGCTCCATGATTTATCCAGTCCAGGAATGACGACCAGGTATTTAGTGTTGATGTTAATGGCAAAGAGATAGATCTGCAACACTGTTTTCGACGTTGGTGATTGGATAAATACAAGATCAATTTCCCAGGATCCAAACTTGGGAGAAAAGTATGGTCTATCACAATTCTGTGGAACCTTTCTGTCTGATGTCTTCTGTGGATCACCTGTAATTGCTTTGGACATGAACTGCATTTTTGATCGAAATGGATACACTATTTTTTCCGTTGTTTTTGGAATCATTGGAGGATCAATTCTCATCGCATCACCTCCTTTTTCTCTCTGAATTTTCCTCGGATGTGCTACACTCCATCTGTGATCAAATTCCTCATACCAATCCTGAAATGATCTTCCTCCGAATGGGATTTGTGTTGTGTGAGTCAGAATGAAGTCAAGATCTTCGTTCGCAATCTTTCTGTTTATCGAGGCTCGAACGAATGTGTCTCTGTTCATTTTATTTGCATCCAGAATGTGTGATGTAAAAAAGTGTTCCATCTGCTTTTGATTTTTCATTATTGAGTTCTCAGCTTTGATCTGTTCATCTTCTGAATCGTTTCTCTGTTGATGATCAAACAATCCTTTCATTTGTGCCAACTTATTGAGCACTTGCTGTGTCGTCGGTTCATTCTGTCTGATCTCCCTCACTGGGTGGTTGAACACGGTTGGTGTGAAGAAGGGATTTCTCTCTATTGGATCCTGCATCTGTGAAATTGGTATAATGTCATCATCATCTTCATCATCATCATCATCATCATCCTCATCATCCTCTTCGAACTTCCTCTCCTTCATTGGATATTCATATTCAAACCCCATTGATTTCAAGTTTCTCTTCAGTCCAGGAATAATTAGATATTCAGGTGGTTCTATTGCTATTGGTCTTTGCACTGGAATGGGTATTGGTCTTGCCTCTGCAGGGCTTCGAACTCTTGGTGAGAGAATTGGTGTCACTTGTTGATTGTACTTTCGATGATATTCTTTATACATCTTGAATGCTTTTTCACATCTCCAATCACTAAAACGTTTTCCCAAGAATTCAATCAGAAACTGTGAGACTACTTTTGTTCCATCTGAAATAGTTAACTTTGGAGAGAGACCTCCATTAAACCAATCCTCAAAATATGTCTCATCGTTTGCAACATACTCTCCATTTGAATCATAGACATCATATACTGGTAAAGTGTTGGCTCTATTGAACTTAACATTGAATATTTTGATTTGAGAGTGTTGTGTGCAATTCAGCAACCTTTTCACTAATGCATCGATCTGTCTTGTGTTCATTTATTCAAAAATAAAGTTTGTGTTTATTCAATTTTATAATCAGTTGCTTTCAGTCCATGAATGAATGGAGGACATGATTCATTTTCAAGTACGATTGCCTTCAGATGTATTCCACTGAGACTGAGTTTCTGCTGTTGTATTTTCGCTATCTCAAATCCATTGCTGTCATCTTCGCTCACGATTCTTCTCGTCTGGAACGCATCATTCTGATGCTTGAACCGTTTTACGGTGAAGTTCAATGTTGTAGTCACAGTTTTCTCTCCGTTCAGGCACTTCACATAATCGTCACTCGTGATGTTGGTTTTCTTCAGAGACACTCCTTTGATTTTGCATTTCTCATCGAGAGAGTAACACTTGGGTGCAAGACAGATCATCTGTTCACCTTCCTTTTCAATTGCTAATCCCAACAGTTTCTTCTCATCATCGACACCTTTTTCAGGATTGGGAAACCATTCATATTTGTGTGCATCATAGAATTCTTTGTCAGCAATCACGTGCTCAAATTGTTGATGAATTCCAGCGTCTGGATCACCACAAATTGCCCAATATGCAGAGTCAGTATCTCCTTCACAGAAGTGAATCTTGTTCATGTCTAGGCATTTGTACATGAAATTGTAGATGAAATTCAGATACCAGAACTTGGCATTATCGAGTGTGAATACTGCTTCTTGCAGACATGTTTTGCACGATGCTTTCTCTCTGTCTTCAATCACAATGTAGTTGTCCTCATTGATCTCTCTTGTTGCCACAAATCCTTTCATCATTTGCTTCAAATATGTTCTCTTCTCATTGCAGATTGTGATCGAGTTGTATTTCTCAGTGTTCATTCCATCGTATCCGCAACTTCCATTGAGGTTGGTCTTGCAGAATTGTTCCTTTCCCTTGTTTCCAACCTTCATTGCTTCTATTCGATCATTCATGAATGAGGTCACAAATGGTTCAAATCCTGCATGTCTCGAGAATACCATCACACTCTTGCGGTCGTCGACGATGAAGTGACAGTAATCGATGAGGAACCACAGATAGTATGTCGAAAAGAACATATACTGATCGTGTGTGCTCAAGAGTTAGGTCAGCTTCCTTTGCTTATCATCAGTCTTCAATCCATGTTTCTTCATCAACGAATAAGTCTTCTCTCCAATATTTTCTTCAGTCGTATTGACCACGATGTTCCTGAAGATTGGTGGGAAGTTAATGAAATCATTTATGTACTTCTCGTCGATGTGTCCTTTCAGTTCTGCAACAAATAGTGTCTTCTGATTTTTGTCCTCTATAATCTTACGGCATTCTTTATCTCCTGTTGCGGTGAATAAGCATCGTCCTGGCATGTACATTCTGTGATTCGTGTATGGATTGTTCTTGTTCTTGATTGATGAGAAAGCACTTGGATAGAGGGAATTAAAGTCAACACCGCAGACATGAGTCATTTTGTGTTCTGTATCTTTGGAGACAACTTTTCCATCTTCATATGTGAAGTGATTGATTGGTGTCACATCTTTGATATTCTGTCGATGTTGAACATTCGATAATCCACCTGTCACTGCTGCTCTCAACTTGTGATAAGTTTGCTCATGTGTCAGAGTCATTGGTAGTGATTTCCAGATGCAATACTTCTTCAGTTGAATTCTCAATCTTGTGAGATGTTCATCTTTGTCTGACTTGTACGTGTTGCAGTAATCACAGCAGATCTTCACGTTCTCTTTTGAATGTCCTTTTGCATTGTCGATTCTGTCTAATGTAGGTTTGACTGCTTGTGAGAAGTGACTCTTGCAGATATAGCACACTCTCTTGCACTGTTGAACAAACCAGTCATAGTCTGATTCAGTGACGTTTTTATCAGTACTGCGATGAGCTTTCTGGTCTTGATAAATGTACGATGCAACTTTGTACTTCCAGTATTGTTTCGTGATTTTTATTTCACCAGATTGATCCACTCCATTGAAATCATCATCGATATCGAAGTCCTTGTAGGCACACGCGTATTTGATTGCAGAAGCATTTGCTGACAGTGAGAGATTGTGCAACATGTCCACTTTGTATTGGAAGTTTAGATCGATCAGATTATCAAGTGGTGCAATCATGCATTCGACGTCTCTGATGTTGTAGAATTTGAGGTATTCCCATCTGTTTTTGAATCCTTGCTTATGCCAATCATCAAGGTACAATTGGTAATCAGTGTCGGACATTTCACTGTTGTTGAGACTGGAATAGAATTCATATTTGGAGAATGGTTCTTGTTTGCTCAGCACTGTGTCGTAGTCTGATGAATCAAATGATTCGTAAGCAAAGAATGATTTCTGGAGTGTTGTATTTCCTCCAAAAGCCTTCACTGCATTATCCAATGTCATTGGTCCTGTGTACGACATCATGTCGATGAACCGAAGGACCTGTTGAGTTTTCTCATGTCTGATCAGTACTTGTTTGTACTTGGTTGTAGATCCAAGGAAGCTCACCACTTTCCAATCCTTGTCAACGAGATCACGAAAGATGAGATTGATGTCAAATCTAGAGCTGTTGAATCCAATGACACTGACTTCATTTTGAGAGGGTATTTCTGGATCTGCATACATGTTGTTCTCTCGTACTGTTTCAGCATACTTGAAGAGTTCTCTGATCCATTGCTTCACGAAGTCCTTACCATCTCGAAGATCAAAGTAGATTGACTTCACACCTGATTTTGTCTTAATTGATGATGCAACGGAGAGAGGCTTCAAGTGTGAGATCAACTGTGTGTTGTCATCAGAGAAGAGATTGTCAAGAATGAGATCTTCCATTGTTTCGAAATCGTAAGTGATGTAGTACTGTGTTGGTTTGAATTCGTTTTGTCTCTTGTGTGCCATCAGAAACTCAAATGTTCTGTTGTTGAGAATGTGGGGAACATAAGGTCTTGGTGTTTTGTCAAGAGTGATCTTCTTCACATGTTTTCCATCAAGTTCTTTACACTCTTTGAGATGCTTTTCGTAGTACGTCTTGAAGTGAGAATCCTTGACTTGGAATCCTCTTGACTGACAATAAGGACAGAGTTTGTATCCAGTGATTTTCTCAGGATCAACAATGAACATCACATGAACGAGAGTGGCTGTAAGTGGAATCATCAGAAGTGGGAGAACTCTTGCATCGTCATTTTCGTTGACATACGATTGACTTAGGAAATATCGCTTCTTGTCTTCATCGTACTCATAGATGTGAACTGTGATGTTAAATTCTTGCATGACTGTCTCCATATCACATGCAATATCAAATCCAGGATAATTGCGCAAGTGTTCAGTAAGTTGATGTGGTTTGAGATGGGTCAGCTTCTTATGCACAGCGAACAATCTTTTTGCTTCAACGTTTCTCATGTTGATTGATATCTTTTTCCCAGGCACTTCAGGAAGGGTGAGGAACGACAATGATTGAAAGAAGCAAATGTTGAACTCAGAATCAATGTATCGAACATTTCTCGTTTTGATGTGTTCAGTGAGAATCGCATTAGCTTTTCCTGCAACTGGGAATCGATAGACTGCAACTAGAATTGAGTGGAATGCAATGTACATTGTCTTCGTATCCATCAGTGTTCTCTCTTGAGATTCTTTGATCAGATTGATCGCATATTTCGAATACTCAGTAATGTCTCCTGAACTTCTAATAACAGTCGGGAAACTCTTTGATGTGTTCTCCAATTCTGGCCTGAAATCCTTGTATGTTGTCTCATCTTTGTCTTTTCTCTCTATGATCTTTCCAAAGTCAATACTGATCTTGAATGGATGATCTTTCTCCTTGTCGAAGACTGCTTTGATGAAGGTTGTGATTTCTTCAACATTCTTCAGATGATTGTGGAAGTACAACTGATATGGTTTTCCATTATCTTCAACCTTCTCGACCTCATTCTTTTTGAACTTCCTTCGTGCATTCATGAGACATTCATTGAATGCTGCTTTGTCGCGTGGTTCAGCCAGCAATATACATTCTTCAAATCCATCGAATGTCTGTACTTCTCTTTTTTCCATCTGTTCATTTTTCTTTTGAATGATCAACAGATTCTTCATCCAATGATCCATCAGCTTCTCTTCTATTGATTTCAGTTTCCACGTCATTCTGAACACTTGCTTCTTCAGTTCATCTTTGTTCACTCTTGGATTTGCTTTCATGTTCTCAACAATCATTCGGTGAGCGAGTCGATCTTCTGATGCCATCTGTTGTCGAAGTTTAACTTGTTCAATAAAATCTGGAATGAGATTGAGATCGAGATTCTTTATTGAATGTGGAAACTCGAGATCTTTGTGTTGAAGCATATTCAGGAGAAATGATCTGTGATGTTGATAATTTGTACTGTCAGGATTGTACTTTCGACAATCACTAAATTGAAATTGTGTATTCGGAAAGAGGTCTCGAATTTCTTGAATTCTTTCCTTGACTGGTTGTAGCAGTGCCATTTACTACAAATTAAAAAATCCGAAAATAAAAAAAGTTGAGCGTTTATTTCTGTTTTCTCTGATGGGGCTTTTTCGGTGCCTTTAACCAGGAATCAAGTCTAATTCTGAACACTTCACTTCCGCCAATCTCTCGATATGTGAATGGAACCAGAACTTTTGTGTATTCACCTACGAGTTCACAATTGTATTTCTTCAGTTCATTCTCCACAAATGATTGAGTGTAGTGTCGACGTTTTGATAAGTGAGGTCTGTTTCCTTGATTCCACAACTTTGGTTTGATTCTCCATTCAACTCCCTCATGAACATACGTCACAGGCACATTATTTCTGACATACTCAGAGACTAGCGAACAGTTCTCTTCTCTCATTGATTCAATTAATGCTTGTTCTGAACATACTCGACGTCTTTCGTTGTACAACTCAGTTGGATTCATTTAATACAAATTAAAAAATTCAGAATTAGATTTTCTTTCGTTGATTTCTCAGTTTTGGATTTTTCACTGGAATCGAGGATCAATGGGTTCGATCACTCATTTCTCAAGAGCGCTTGTTTCGTTCTGATTTGTCGCGTTTTGGAATCTCCTGAACTCCAGGATCATCATGGTATGCTCCGTTTTTTGAAGATTTCGGACTTTTGCAGAGTTATTGAGCGATTCACAACCGGGTGCAGATCTTTGCACATTAATGTATTCTTAATCATTTCACTCTCACTTTCATCTTATTTCAGCCGTTTCCGGGCTAATTGTCACTTGTTTATTGCTCATTATTGTTTCGTTTTTGGTCACACTTCAGTCCTCGTTTTTTCGTTGTTTACTGTTTTTAACCACTTCATTCATACTCAGTTCGCTCAAACTTTTTCTCAATTGAATTGCACTAATTTCGGTTAAGTGAAGAATCCAGACTTTTACCGAGATCCCACTTTCAACGGCTCACTTCATAACTCGGTATTTTTCCGTAATCTTCATCATTTCACGAACATTTTTGATCACTTTTTGTTGTTTTAAAGAGAGAAAAACCGGAACACAGACCTAATTTTCACTATTGGTGTCACATTTCACACCCTTTTCACGTTCGTCAATTTCCCTCTCAGTTTCATACTTGCCCGTTTTGTTCATGTTTCATTCGCTTTCTTTTACTCTGTTTTTGTGAAAAAGTTGATGAAAAGTTGACTAAAATGATGTGCTAGTGAAGTGAGAACGGCCCACAAAATGGAAGTGATATGAGCAAAATGAAGAGGAATGATGAAGAGATCAAATGTGAAATGGGGAGAGAAAGTGATGAAATGAAAGGGACTACAGTCGGTTTTGAAGTGACAAAAACGGTCAAAAGTTGAGAAGTGAAAACATGAAAAAGTGACTTTATGAGAGAACTATCCGACAAAATCTCCTCAAAATTTGAGCACACCTTACTCAGACCGTGAGAAAGAAGGATTTGCGACGAAATTCAGATCAAAAAATCCATAGTGTCAAAATGTTGGTGCAAATGTGTCGTCACAAGTGTGATCGAAAAACCGACCCTCCAGAGCGAACTATAGGTGATGTACAACCAGAATTCTCAAAAAAGCGTCGCTTGAGTGTAATTGTGAAGTGGTTGACGTGAAATCAATGAGAAATGAAAATTGACAAAAAATTGTGAAAACGATCGTGTGTCGAGGATCGTCAGAACCGAATGACGCGAATACCTGTCCACTATCGATTTGACATGTTTTGAGACCATCAGAGGGCGAAAAGTGACGTGTAGGAGAAGAGCGAGACGTCACTTTCTCCTCCTTAAAAATTTTGTCATTTTCAAAATATGTTGTGGGGTCGGATCTAACTTTTTTTTCAAAAGTGCTTTTTTCCTAAAATTTCACCTATCAACATCAATTTCGTAATTTTAGAACGTGTTTGAACACAATTTGAGACATAAAGGTGTTCATAGTGGCGAAATCTGAACATCGACTTTTTCGTCACTTTTTCGACCTAAGTTCGGTACACAGTTCGACGAATTCTCAACCGATTTTCATCAGGATTGTCTTGATCGATGACCGACAGTGTCCCCGAGATTTTAGAATTTTTTTCAGAATTTTTCGAAATGGTTCTCACATTGGATTCGACTGATTTGTGGTCAAAAATAGATTTTTAGTAGTTTCAAGACCTTTCATGGTACTTTCTCAAGTGAGGACGATCTCCAAAATACAACCAATTGTCCAAGCGAACGTAAAACTCATTCTTTGTTCGTAAATCACGATATTTGAATGGCTCAAGTACCTTTGTGTATGTTCCAATGAGTTCACAATTCTCTTTTTTCAATTCATTTTCAACAAACGATTGTGTGTATCGTTTTCGTTTGTTCTGATGAGTTCTGAATCCTTTCATCCATTTTGATGGGATTACTATCCATTCGATTCCTTCGTGTCGATATGGTACTGGGGAGTAGTGGTATAAGCGAAATGGGAACCAAACTGGCATAGGTGATACTCCTAGGAGAATTGGAACGAGAAATCATTTTGAATCTCAGAGCCAATTGATTTTTTTTAATATGACTCATTCTAATTTCCATCTCACTTACTACTGAAAATATTGACATTTCAGAGTAGTCAATATTTTGCTGTAAATTCAAAAATAAAGGCGAAAAACGGACCTCTTGAAAAGTGTCTTTTTTGAAGCAAATTTTGAGTACTTTTAGAAAACAACGTCGATTTCTTTTTTTATTCAATTTTTTAATTTGTATAAAATGAGCAGCGTCTTGACACCAACACAACTACTGGAAATTTTGGACAAAGAAGATTTGAAAATGAAATCACCTCCAACTCTCAATCGACAAGGAACAACTTATCTCACTGGAAGTACTTTCGATACTATCTCGAAGAGAAACCAGATGAAACTTATCAAGTGTACGTCAATAGTTTCGTCAAAGGATACAGACCACATCTGAATCGCCAGAAATATCTTCGACCAGCAAATCGTTGCACAAAAGAGAAGCTTATTGAATCAATGAAAAATGAGAATTGTGAACTCATTTCTGAATACACTCATTCAAGTACTCCAGTAACATATCGACATGAAGGAATTGAATGGATAGTAATCCCATCAAAATGGATGAAAGGATTCAGAACTCATCAGAACAAACGAAAACGATACACACAATCGTTCGTTGAAAATGAACTGAAAAAAGAGAATTGTGAACTCATTGGAACATACACAAAGGTACTTGAGCCATTCAAATATCGCGATTTACGAACAAAGAATGAGTATTACGTTCGCTTGGACAATTGGTTGTATTTTGGAGACCGCCCTCACTTGAGAAAGTACCACGAAAGGTCATGAAAATACTGAAAATCTATTTTTGACCACAAATCACTGAAATCCAACATGATAACCATTTCGAAAAATTCTGAAAAAAATTCTAAAATCTCGGGGACACTGTCGGTCATCGATCAAAACAATCCTGATGAAAATCGGTTGAGAATTCGTCGAACTGTGTACCGAACTTAGGTCGAAAAAGTGACGAAAAAGTCGATGTTCAGATTTCGCCACTATGAACACCTTTATGTCTCAAATTGTGTTCAAACACGTTCTAAAATTACGAAATTGAGTTTGATAGGTGAAATTTTAGGAAAAAAGCACTTTTGAAAAAAAAGTTTGATCCGACCCCACAACATATTTTGAAAATGACAAAATTTTTAAGGAGGAGAAAGTGACGTCTCGCTCTTCTCCTACACGTCACTTTTCGCCCTCTGATGGTCTCAAAACATGTCAAATCGATAGTGGACAGGTATTCGCGTCATTCGGTTCTGACGATCCTCGACACACGATCGTTTTCACAATTTTTTGTCAATTTTCATTTCTCATTGATTTCACGTCAACCACTTCACAATTACACTCAAGCGACGCTTTTTTGAGAATTCTGGTTGTACATCACCTATAGTTCGCTCTGGAGGGTCGGTTTTTCGATCACACTTGTGACGACACATTTGCACCAACATTTTGACACTATGGATTTTTTGATCTGAATTTCGTCGCAAATCCTTCTTTCTCACGGTCTGAGTAAGGTGTGCTCAAATTTTGAGGAGATTTTGTCGGATAGTTCTCTCATAAAGTCACTTTTTCATGTTTTCACTTCTCAACTTTTGACCGTTTTTGTCACTTCAAAACCGACTGTAGTCCCTTTCATTTCATCACTTTCTCTCCCCATTTCACATTTGATCTCTTCATCATTCCTCTTCATTTTGCTCATATCACTTCCATTTTGTGGGCCGTTCTCACTTCACTAGCACATCATTTTAGTCAACTTTTCATCAACTTTTTCACAAAAACAGAGTAAAAGAAAGCGAATGAAACATGAACAAAACGGGCAAGTATGAAACTGAGAGGGAAATTGACGAACGTGAAAACGGTATGAAATGTGGCGTCAATAGTGAAAATTAGGTCTGTGTTCCGGTTTTTCTCTCTTTAAAACAACAAAAAGTGATCAAAAATGTTCGTGAAATGATGAAGATTACGGAAAAATTCCGAGATATGAAGTGAGCCGTTGAAAGTGAGATCTCGGTAAAAGTCCGGAATCTTCACTTAACAGAAATTAGTGTGTTGTATTGGAGAAAAAGTTTGAACGAACTGAGTATGAATGAAGTGGTTAAAAACAGCAATCAACGAGAAAACGAAGACGGAAGTGGTCATGAAAATGAAAACAAAACGAGTGAAAATGAAGTGACAATTCGGTTGAAACTAGTGAAAACAGAGCTGAAACAAGATAAAAATGATGTCGATATGGTGAAGAATGCATACTTTTACCGAGATCTGGACCTGGTTGTGAAACCTCAAATATCTCTGCAAAAGTTCGGAAAATCCAAAAAACGGAGCATACCACGATGATCCTACAGTTCCGGAGAATCCAAAACGCGAAGAATCGGAACGAAACAAGCACTCTTGAGAAATGAGTGATCGAACCCACTGATCCTTGTTTCTAGTGAAAAATCCAAAACTGAGAAATCAACGAAAGAAAATCTAATTCTGAATTTTTTAATTTGTATTAAATGAATCCAACTGAGATGTACAAGGAAAGACGTCGAGTATGTTCAGAACAAGCATTAATTGAATCAATGAGAGAAGAGAACTGTACGCTGGTCTCTGAGTATGTCAGAAATAATGTGCCGGTGACGTATGTTCATGAGAGAATCAAGAATTTTATTGCCAATGAAAGAGCAACCAAAAATGAATCGACAAAAATACAATTCACAAATGATTGAGAAAATGATTGATCATACTCTGTCAACAACCAACGAGAATTCGGCAGTGATTGAATCACTTCAGAAGACATCAGAAGCACACAAGACAGCAATATCTTCAATTCAGAAAGTGGTGAGCACAAATGGATCGATCACGACACCAGAAATCGGAGGATTGATCAATGTGAATGAAGCGAAGTGGAATATATCAGAGGGATCACTTCCGAAGTATCCTGGAACATATCCGGCTTCAACATTTAAGTCTGGCATTTCAATTTCACAATCGCTTTCAGAAACATCAGGAATTCAGTTCAATGGTGATGGTATCATTATGTGGTCACCGTGTGACTCACCAGCATTGTATTACTACGATGAGGATACTGGTTCAGGAGTATTTTCAATATCCACAACAGGAAGTTTTTCTCAACTGTCAGACAGAAGAGTGAAAAGAAATATTGAACCGTACCCCGATGTTCTCGAGCAACTGAATAAAGTGGAAATCGTGCAGTATCAGTTCAACACATTCGACTCGAAGATCAACAAGGTGACAAAACAAATCGAGAACGAGACTGATGAAGAACACTTGAAGAACTGTAAAGAGAAATGTGAATGCTTGAAGAAGGAAAGTGAGAAGAAACATATTGGTTTGATTGCTCAACAGATCCAAGAAATATTTCCGGAAGTCGTGAATGATTCCAATCCAGATTGTCTTCAAGTTGATTATGCAGAACTCTCTTGCTTCTGTCTCAAAGCCATTCAGGAACTGAGTAGCATTGTCGGACATCAACAGACACTCATCAATGAACTCATCCAAAAATATAATTCCCTGATCGAAACAATGACTAATACTCCAACATGAGATCAACCAGAAATTCATAATACTCCTTGATGATTTTTCCATTGATTGTTTCCGTTGTTTCCATCTCAATTGATTCACCAGAACTGTCTTTGAACCAGATCTTCACTATTGATTGTCGAGTACTCAATTCCCACTTCTTTCGCTTAGCAATCTGTTCGTTGCAGAAAGCAACAAATGAATCATTGTGTGCATCAGTTTGAATCCAATCACCATGGATTGTAATGTGCTGTGGAATATCTTTTGAGATGACTGTCGATGCATCACTAATCTCTTCCTTCACATGAATGAGTTTGCAGTCGAGGAAGTAGATGTATTTTTTTTTTCTTGAATTGGTAAAATCTGGAGGAAGTTGAGCAGTGTGAGAATTCTGAATTGAGAAGTAACGCTTGACCATTTGTGTTTTCAACAAAAATAAATTATCATATTTGTTCTATTCCATATTATGACTTCGTCATTCTAATACATCTTTGATTTAATATCCTCTCTTCACTTCTTCATAGGCTTCTTGGAGTCGACGATCAATGACATATCGCACTCGTGGTTGTCCATTCTCAATCCAGAACAGCCAATATGTAGCTTGATGTAATGCAAAAATGGGTGGAGGAGGACCTTCTGGAGTTGATGTGAAATATGGATCAAGTTCTCCCTGATTGATTGGTGATCCTCTGTAGACGATATTCACTGATTCTGCTGTTGAGATACCTTCTTCACCACCAGCGATTTCACTTCGATCTGTTGGAACCATGAATGTGAATGAAGTTGCATCCGTTACTGCTCTAGTTCTCTTAAACGACCCTCCATTGTGGCTAGCAATACGTGACATACAAATTGAATTTTCAAACTCTTCCGTTGCGGAACAACCAATGAAGTCACCATTCACCATCATCATTTGATAGAACTCAGGTGATATCGTTGACATTGGGAAATTGGGAAAGTTGGATCCAAGCATTTCGAATAAGCCAACATAATGAGGATTTCTGAAGACTGTACATTCATTTGGTCTTTCTGGGAATAAGCACATTAGATTCATAAGATTGTTGAGTTTGATGCTGATGTTTGATCTCACTCCCATTGCATTTGCAGATGATTGAAATGATTGTGTGTCAATTCTTTCTGCTTTCAAGACGTACAATGTCTTTGAATACGTGTTGAAGAGGGATTGCTTCGTTGCATCAGTGATTTGATATCCGTAGCAAACGGATGTGACTTTATCCACTGATGAAGACCAGACAGTTGAAGTGGATACCTTCGTTCTAACCTCATTAACAGTTGTGGCTGTATGATGAGCAGTTTGATCGTATTGAATCACTGGATTTCCAATTTGGGTAAATTCTTGTGTCAGAGTGGAGTATTCATTCTCACCCAGTTGATGCATTCCATCTTGATCAACTATAGTAGTAATATTTTTGTCTGGAAATAGATCTCTGACCACCTCAAGTGTTTTTCTAACAACAGTTGAAACTCGAACGGGACAATACACAAGTGAATCTGTTGTCAAGTGAAATCTCAAACGTAAATTGCCAAAGATGGAATTAGGATACTGATCAAAGGTACTCAATGGGAGGAGGTTCACAAATGGAATAACCAGTGGAATTGTCGCGGTGAAAGGTGCTTTGTTTCCATTGAGTGTTGGAACAAAATAGAATCCACACACGCTTGGATCCATTCTCTGGACATTTTCAAAAAGACTGTAGCAATGTTTCATGTTGTTTTTCTCTTCAAAAGACTTGAAAGTGTGATACAGAAATGATTCGTGAACATGATTATTCTGTAGTGAATTGTCAATGATGTTTCCTTTACTGTCGACGAGTCTCATGTCTCGAATTGCATCTGATGATGATTTATATCCGTAGAACATTCCATATTGTCCAATCATCCCAAATTTAGCTCCATCGAATGGTTGGTAAAAAGGATCAGTAACAGTTAGATCTATTCGTAAATGACTCTTCGCAAACTCAGCAACATCATGACCGTCATAGCACAATGGAACTTCAATCTCGTCTCCAATTCTGCATGGCATGGGAGGATTTGTTGGATGCACTTCTTGGATGGAGTAGATGTGAGGTTCTGAATCCCACTGTTTTGGCAAGTATGATTGCACTTCAATTTGCTCAATTAATGTCGATGTTGGTTTGGATTGATTTGATCTGATGCTTCTCATTTATAGAAAAATAAAAAATACAATATCATAGTAGTGTATAGAACGAATTGGGAACCACGTTGGTATAGACGGTACTACTGGGCAAAATCATCATGCCGATTGACACAACAATCGGTGCGATCATTATGTTATTCTTTTAAAGCAAATTGACATTCCCAGAAGCCCCAATTGAACCATCAGCAATTATTTGAGAGGTCAAACTGACCTTCAAATGCTCAGAAACGATTTGAATGATTCCGAACGTTGTTTGAATTGATTCTTGTCAACAATGAGATCAAAAAATGTTCTGGTCAACATCGATTTTTCAAGTTTTTTCCATTTTTCACACAAATCCATTAAAACCAACAGTTGAACCACTTCGAAAAAAATCGAAAACAATTCTAAAATCTCGAGGACACTGTCGGTCGTCGATCAAAACAAGCCCGATGAAAATCGGTTGGGAATTCGTGGAGCTACGTACCGAACTTAGGTCAAAAAAGTGACCAAAAAGTCGATTTTCAGAACTTGCTTAAAACTACTGCTATATGGCTCAAACACACCTCAAACACCTTCTAAAATTACAAAATCGATTTTGAAAGGTGAAATTCGCGATAAAAAACACTTTTGGGATTTTGGTTTGATCAAGGCCGGATCGGGATTTTTCTAGATCAACCCACATTCCATTTTTCGAGTTTCTCCGATTTTTAAAAAATGTATGCGCTTTCAGCACTTCACTTTTAGGATCACTTTTTCCTCCTTTTTACGTTTTTACACTCCATTTCGCTCGGAGTCGCCTTTTGGCGCCTCTTTTCAACCTCACTTTTCACGTCATCTTTCACACAACTTTTCACGAGTTTTCAGTTTTGACTTAGATTTTTCGTTTTCTTCACATTTGCGTCCTTCCGACGCTTTTCCTAGGTTCCCGATCACCTCACCTTCATAGTCCTCTTTTTTGGACGTGCCTTTTCGCACCACATTTTCACCAACTTTTCACTCACATCACTTTTTCTCGAATTAACACCTATCGCCCTTCCGTTCTCACCATTCGAGAAGGCTGTGGTTGAATTTTCAGAATTTTGGTTCATTAGTTCTTTCAAAATTTCACTTTTTGTCTTTTTTTCGTTCTTAACATTTCACTGTTTGTTTACGTTCCAATCACTTCAACGTCTTTCTTCTTTCATTTCACTCTTCCCGTTTTCACTTTCGTTCATTCATCGTTCCTTCTCATTTCACCGATTTCATGACGCTTTTTCGGACCGTTGGTCCTCTTTGACACATCACAATGTTCAAGTTTTCATGAAAGATTTCGAAAAGAAGGGTAAAAGAAGGTGAAACAGGGTAAAATGAAGTGAGCAAGTACAATAGAGAACCGTGAAGTGGAGATCGTGATAATGACGTGAAATTCGACGTGAATAATGTAAACAGAGTCAATCTTCCCCTTTTATTGCATTAAAAACAGGAAAGAACGAAAAATTCAAGTGAAATGTTCAATGAGAGATTAGAAGACAAAGATACGAGAGGATCGTCGAGTGTCAGATCCTGGAAGACAGGAGTGTCAATAAATTTGTGGAAATTAAGGCACTGTAATTGAGAAAAATGTTGAGCGAAACAAACATGTGTGAAGTGAAACAACTCAATAAACAACGAGAAAATGGATGCGGAGTAGTGACCGCAAAAATGAAATGAGAACGGTTGAAAAGGAAGTGAAATAAGGAATGAAAACAGCTAAAATAAGAGTGAACAAAGAAGATGAACGAGGTGAAATGTTCAATACCAGGTAAAACTGCAAAGATACAGCGACTGTAGAGATCGAGTCTAAAAAGTGAGAAAAAAGAGATGAGGAAGAACAACGAGAATGAAAACAAGTAAAAGAAGGGAAAGAAGAGAAGAAACAAGTAAGTTTGAAGAGAGAGGAAGCAACATACAATGAGACAGTGTGAAAGTTGTTGATCGGTTCAATACGGTATGATCTAGGAAAGAATAAGAGACGGAAATGATGAAAATGAAAGTGAAAAGCTGAAAGAAATAAGAGAATAAGAACGAAATGATGACGAAGACGGAAAAGTGCAAAGATGCCGCGGCAATCTTGATTGAACCTAAAAAGTTGTAAAAAGAGGTGAAAGTGAGAAAACGAGAATCAAAACAAGTTGAAGAAAGAAAAGAAGAGAAGAAAGAAAGTTGTTTAAAGCGATAATCTGAAACATACAAGGTAAAAAAACGATGCAATCGATGATCTGTTCAATCTGAGAATACCTGAAGAAAAGAAGGAACAAAACATATGAAAATGGAAGAAAACAGAAGAAAGAAAGAAGAGAATGAGAGTGACATACTCAATATTACTGGAAAGTTCCAAGTTGGAAAGATGACTGAGATCGAACCTAAAAAGAGGGGAAAAGAGGTGAATATGAAAAAATGGTGACAAGAGGAAGTGAAACAAAGAGAAGAAGAGAATAAAGAAGGATGTTGTGAACGATAATAAACAACATACAATGTAAAAATTGGAGAAGTGATGAAATGTTCACTACGGTGACACCTGAAGAAGAATAAGAGAGAAAACACATGAAAACAGTTGAAAACAAAAGAATAAAGAAGAGAATGGAATTCATAATATCTTAAACTCATACGTTTGCAGAGAAATGGAGACGGCTGAGATCAAGCGGTAAAAGTGGAAAAAAGTGGTGATGAAGAAATGCCGAGTATAAAAACAAGATGAAGAAAGAAAAGTTGAGAAGAATGGAGGTTATTGTATGCGATAATCGGTAACGTTCACAACAGAATTTCGAAAGGTGAGGTTCAGTCAAATATCAAGAGATCTGATGGAAAAGAAGAGACAAAAAGCATGAAAATGACAACGGGAGATGTGTGAAGGAGTATACCGATGATCAATATAACAGATTTGTTTTCCTTTCTGAGATTTGAAGTCAAAAAATGAAGAAGAGGAAAATATTCCTTGATCAGTCGAATGATTGAAATTTCAAGAATGAAATTAGAGGAAAGGTGATTGAACAATAAAGTCATCTGATTAGAGAGTGTCAAGTTCTTCAGTTACCTCTTCTAATGTCAAATCCACGGTTTCATTTCTTGACTGAAGTGTGGCTAGTAAGTCATTGACAGCTGTTCCAACAGATTCAAGGTCCTCATCGTAGACTTCATTGGCATCATCGCGAGCCGTCATAGTCTCGAACTCGCTGTAGAATGCCTCCATCGACATGGTAGGATTGACCCCTACTGAGGTTACACAATTCATGGAATTTGGAACTTTCCTGCAAGATGACAAGAAAAATTGCGAACCTTTCTTCCAGCTTCGATTCGTGTCATGTCACCACTAGACCATAATAGTCGTCGAGATGTTGAGAATCGTCCGTGAGGAGGACTGGTCATCAGATGTTGATCTCGCGTTTGAATCTGCGTTCGACTGTCAACCCGACGGAAATGGTCGTTTCAATGAGATGGAATTTTGCAGAGCGTGCTGACCACGATATTGAACTGTAGTTTGTGGATGACGTGACTCGGTCTCGTAACAGGATGTGATGGTGGAAAGAGCAGATCAATCAATCCAATAATAAACAGAGTATCAACAAGTTTCAAACAAAGTTCCAAATTCCCTGAGCCATGTAACCTCAGTATATTAAGAAGTGATGGGATGTCTCGATCCCCAGCAAAATTTAAATGATCCAAAGTTAAATTGAGTATCTGTCGGAGTTGCAATAATGTGATGGTGTCTGTCCGAAACAGAGCAGGAGCGATGGATGTCCGTAATGTAAAGAAAACACGACTAATAGTTGTGTCACCAATATGTCCCATGTCACCAATCCGGCCTTTTTTCTGGAAAAATCAATATCGGTCAAACTAAGAAAAATCTGAAATTGAAGAATTATACTCCCACGCGATCCCGAGAAATCCTCAAAATACCCCCTTTTGCCCGATGAAAAACATCGTTTTGACAATATCTCAACAACCAGTGAATCGATTTCGATGAAATTTTTCACACAAACGTTTTTTTGGTGAAACGAACATTTTTGCAAAAATTTGGAGAAAAAATTCTGCGTATTTGGGAAGATCGGAAAAAACCCATATTTTTCTCGACAAAATATTCTTAGGAAAAAAATCCTTTTTATTTTTTGTTCATCTTTTGTCGAGATCTATCCGACTATTATGCCTTTTATTTGATTTAAAACGGATGGCTGGTTGTGGAGAAATGACCGCAAAAAGTTGAAAAAAATGTGTGCATTCGTAACGTAAAACGTATTTTGAGGTTTTCTCGGGATCGGGTGGGAGTATAATGCTAAAATTTTATTTTGTTCTTAGTTTGACCAAAATAGTCCCTCACAGAAAAAAGGCCGGATTGGTGACGCCGGACGGTTTGGTGACACCACTATAAGCAGATATCTGATGTACTGCAACAGATGCGGAAATCCATGATGCCTAGTAGGGCATCCTAAAATAGGGAAAAGTGTGCGCTGTACTTGCGCGCGATCCATGTTGATGTATGGAGTTGCGTTCACTCCAATAAGGAAACAAATCTTGCGCAAATACTAAAAAAGATCATGAGAAATCGAATCCACAAGTCAAACCGAATCAGTTAGTTTGATATTGACTCTTCTTGACATTCTTAACTTCATCCCATATTTTGTCTCATTTCCTTGAATTCAGAAAGAAGGTGTTCTTGACATTGACGGTTCAGAAAGATGATGTTAAAAAAGGCAGAAACAAAATGAAAGTATTCATATGGTTTCAAAAATTGTCAAAACAATTTTCCATTTTTTTAATATGAACACGAAAGAAAATATGATTCAATCAATGTTTAATCAAACATGTGAACTCGTTGGTGAGTACAAGCAGGTTCCTGTTCCTTCAGAGAAGAATTTGGGGTGTTTTTGGTGTTCACAAAATTCACGCTGATTTTTTTTATTTGAATTTTTTTATTTTGCATATGAAGAGTAGGTCCAGTTGGTGCAAGTGTGAGACCTCGACGTAACGTTCCAAGATACTCAGGCAAAATGGTGCCCTCGTGACTGATGCGTAGAACGAATTGAAGGTTGGATTGGAGACGGATGATCGAAAGATTGTCCCCGGGGTTCATGTTGGCTTCAGATTCTCTTCAGAGAATTTGACCGTAAATCATGCCCACCCAAGACTTATCCCTTCATGGAATTCGCTATTCTCTGTGAGAGCGTAGCAGTCATTGAGAAGGATAGAGATAGATCGTCCCCAAAGGGGTATCGGGGTGTCCATAGGAAACTCACACGAACATGAACAGGAACTACTCAACGGCTATTTTTGTTTTTTTAATTTCAACTAAAGAGCAAACAAAAATGAATCGACAAAAATACAATTCACAGATGATTGAGAAAATGATTGATCATAATCTTTCGACGATCACTGAGAATGCAGCAGTCATTCACTCACTACAGACGGAATTAGAAACGAATCAGAATAAAGTCGATACACTCAAAAAGACAACAGAAGTACATAAGACAGCGATATCTTCAATCCAAAAAGTGGTGAGCACAAATGGATCAATCACGACACCAGAAATCGGAGGATTGATCAATGTGAATGGAGCGAAGTGGAATATATCAGAGGGATCACTTCCGAAGTATCCTGGAACATATCCGGCTTCAACATTTAAGTCTGGCATTTCAATTTCACAATCGCTTTCAGAAACATCAGGAATTCAGTTCAATGGTGATGGTATCATTATGTGGTCACCGTGTGACTCACCAGCATTGTATTACTACGATGAGGATACTGGTTCAGGAGTGTTTTCAATATCATCAACTGGAAGTTTTTCTCAGCTTTCAGACAGAAGAGTCAAAAGGAATATTGTTCCATACCCTAATGTTCTTGAACAATTGAATAAAGTGGAAATCGTGCAGTATCAGTTCAACACATTCGACTCGAAGATCAACAAGGTGACAAAACAAATAGAGAATGAGACTGATGAAGAACACTTGAAGAATTGCAAAGAGAAATGTGAATGCTTGAAGAAGGAAAGTGAGAAGAAACACATTGGTGTGATTGCACAACAGATCCAAGAGATATTCCCTGAAGTTGTGAATGATTCCAATCCAGATTGTCTTCAAGTTGATTATGCAGAACTCTCTTGCTTCTGTGTGAAAGCCATTCAGGAATTATCCTCTATCGTCGGACAACAACAGACACTCATCAATGAACTGATCCAAAAATATAATACACTGATTAGTATTCCAACATGAGATCAACCAGAAATTCATAATACTCTTTTATTATTTTTCCATTGATTGTCTCTGATGTTTCCATCTCGATTGACTCACCAGAACTGTCTTTGAACCAGATCTTCACAATTGATTGTCGAGTGCTTAATTCCCACTTCTTTCGCTTCGCAATCTGTTCATTGCAGAAAGCAACGTATGAATCATTGAATGCATCAGTCTGGATCCAATCACCATGGATTGTAATGTGCTGTGGAATATCTTTTGAGATGACTGTCGATGCATCACTAATCTCTTCCTTCACATGGATGAGTTTGCAGTCAAGAAAGTAGATGTATTTTTTTTTTCTTGAATTGGTAAAATCTGGAGGAAGTTGAGCAGTGTGAGAATTCTGAATTGAGAAGTAACGCTTGACCATTTGTGATTTCTACAAAAATAAAATATTCAATTTAGTATATGACTCTGTCATTCTAGAAATGCTATGCATTAATATCCTCTCTTCACTTCTTCATATGCTTCTTGGAGTCGGCGATCAATGACATATCGCACTCGTGGTTGTCCATTCTCAATCCAGAACAGCCAATATGATGCTTGATGCAATGCTAGAATCGGCGGAGGAGGTCCTTCTGGAGTTGATGTGAAATATGGATCAGGTTCGCCTTGTTTGATTGGGGTTCCTCTGAAGACAATGTTCACTGATTCTGCTGTCGATATGCCTTCTTCTCCACCAGCAATTTCACTTCGATCTGTTGGAACCATAAATGTGAATGAAGTTGCATCTGTTGATGGTCTCAGTTTCCTGCTCTCCTTTCCACCATAGACGTAGTTGCGAGGTTCACAAATGGAATTCTCAAACTCTTGTGTTGCAGAACAGCCAATGAAATCACCGTTCACCATCATCATTTGATAGAACTCTGGTGAGTTTGTTGACATTGGGAAATTGGGATAATTATTTCCTAGCATTTCGAAGTGACCAACATATTGAGGATTTCTGAAGACTGTACACTCGTTTGGTCGATCGGGGAGTAAGCACATAAGATTCATGAGATTGTTGAGTTTGATACTAATGTTTGATCTCACTCCCATTGCATTTGCAGATGATTGAAATGATTGTGTGTCAATTCTTTCTGCTTTCAAGACGTACAATGTCTTTGAATACGTGTTGAAGAGGGATTGCTTCGTTGCATCAGTGATTTGATATCCGTAGCAAATAGAAGTGACTTTGTCCACCGATGAACTCAGAACCGTGGAAGTGGTTGATTTAACTGTAGTATGCACAATTCCAGTACTTGGATCTGGATCTGAATATGTATAGTATTGATAAACTGGATTTCCGATTTGTGTGAATTCTTGAGTCACATTTGTGAATTCTCCATCTTGTAATAGTGCGTGATGAGATTTGTGTGTAGTATATTTTCCTAATGGATCTTTCTCCACGTATCGTTCAAGTCCTTTTCGAATGACTGTGGGTACTCGAATCGGACAGTACACAAGTGAATCAGTTGTCAAATGAAATCTCAAACGTAAATTGCCAAAGATGGAATTTGGATACTGATCAAAAGTACTCAGTGGAAGTAAATTCACAAACGGAATAACCAGAGGAATTGTAATTGGGAACATTGTTTCAGTATTAGGAGTTGGAGAAAAGTAGCATCCACAATCACTTGGATCCATTCTCTGAACATTTTCAAAAAGACTGTAGCAATGCTTCATGTTGTTTTTCTCTTCATAAGACTTGAAAGTGTGGTACATAAATGATTCGTGAACATGATTATTCTGTAGTGAATTGTCAATGATGTTTCCTTTACTGTCGACGAGTCTCATGTCTCGAATTGCATCTGATGATGATTGATATCCGTAGAACATTGCATACATGTTAGGGTAGTAGTTTCTGTCTGTCGTCGGTTGCTCATACGGAACAGTGATCGTTAGATCTATTCGTAAATGACTCTTCGCAAACTCAGTCACATCATGACCATCATAACACAGTGGAACTTCAATCTCATCTCCGATTCTGCAAGGCATAGGTGGATTCGTTGGATGCACTTCTTGGATGGAATAAATGTGTGGCTCTGAATCCCATTGTTTTGGCAAGTATGATTGGACTTCGATTTGCTCAATTAATGTCGATGTTGGTTTGGATTGATTTGATCTGATACTTCTCATTTATTGAAAAATAAAAAATACAATATCATAATTTTCTTTTCCTGTTTTGTCTCTACATGATTCCCAAATCTTTGTGCAACGCTTTCAATGTGTGATTTGGATAGTACTCAACTTTTGGTTTGCCATTACTGTATCGTAATACCCACCATGTGGTTGCAGTGGTTGCTAAAATTGGTGCAGGAGGATGAGTAAATGTTGTCATGTTTCCACCACTTTGACTTGGATTGTAGACATTGTAGTATGTGTCAAGCTTACCTTGATAAATGGGATATGATCTTAAAGTGACAGGAACGTTTCCTTTGGAACTGATGGAATCATTACAGTTCGTTGGACACCCACTTCTCTGTGTTGAAAAGCACATAAGGAAGTCAGTGTTGTCATGAATCGGTCGAACTCTTGTCATTGTCTCATTGGGATAATTCTGATCACCAGTGAGTTTCTCTTCAACGAGAGAATCTGTCAGTGATCGCTCCAAGTCGTCAGGAACAGCTAGATAGGAATCGAGATTAAGAGTCGATAATGCAAATTGATAGAAGCGAGCTCCAATTGTTGTTGTCGGTTGATCTGGATAGTATTTGTCGAGTAGATTCACTTGGATATCCTTTTGCATTGGATTGTGGAAACAAGTGACTTCATTGTCGTAGTGACGGAAGAGAAGCATGATGTCCTTGGCATTCACAACCACCATTTGTTGAGTGCAATCAATTCCTGTTGCTGTTGGGGCCTTCTGAAATGGATAGAACGATATCTTTTCTGCTGGAATAGTTCCTGGACGATCCTGATACATTTTCTTGAGATTCTCTTTCGCAATTTCTTTCATATTGTATCCAGAGCTCATGCAATACACATCATCAATCCGATAGTTTGTGACGTTCAATGAGATGTACTGATCCACAAATTCTGGTTCTGTTGTCACGGCATTGGCTGTTGAACAAACAATGTCTTTGGTAACTGTTGGTTGAAGAAATGATTGACCAATTTGAACGAAGTTCTTGGTGCATGATGTAACAAGATTGTTTAAGAAATATGGACGATGCTGAATACAATCGGCAATTGATGCTTTTATCTTGGGCGCTGCAGCAGTCACAGTAACGATTAATGAAAGTGTGTTCTTCAGAGTGAGTTCAGGATTAACTGGACAACACACAAATGCATCTTCATTGATGTGAACGCTCAGTTTCAAATCTCCAAAGAGACACGCAGGATAGTCAGTCATTCCAGAGAAGATGAGAAGATCTTCAAGATTGATTGACACACGAATAGGTACATCAATACTGTCTTTGAATACTCCAGTTCCAGAAGTTGTTGTGAAATCAGAAAGTGGAATATATACACCAGCAACAGATTCGTCATGATTCCATGCATTCTGCCAAGGTGTGTGACAATGTTTTCGATTCTCCAATTGACTCTTTGGCTTGATCATATTGTAGATGTGAGACTCCATTGACACGTCATTAGTTGTTGTGCTGATGATTCTCTGATTGTTGTGAAGAACAGTAAGGTCACGAAAGATTGATGCCGAATGTTTGAGTCCAACGAATATGAATATCCTCCTCATTCATGTACGATCCATTTTACTGAATTTGTCTTCCAATTATTCACTTTAAGCCTTGCTGTCATTGTGAACGTAATGAAGGAATCATCGATTTGACAAATGTCTTGATTACCAGTCAACGGAATGATTATTTCCTGTCCTTTGTAGAATCGTGAATTCTCGGATGGTTTTAATTCCTGAATGGAAGTACTGTGTGCTCCATCATTCAGAAGATAATTAATGTGATGCCTCAGACATGAGTAGCTGCTGTATTTGACCAATATCATCACGAGTGTACTTGATTGATCCTGTTGTATTTCCAGTCAATGATGATGCTCCTGTTCTTTGTTTGT
>JARBJD010000636.1:0-27071 GCA_033064195.1 Blattamonas nauphoetae | reverse complement strand
CTGATCACAAACCAAAGTGATTTATGTGCACTGATTGCGACACTCACTGGGATCAATGATGTGGTGATTGAACTGGATAACCTGCCTGATAAGTGCTTATGTCTGAATAAACTCCCAGTGTTTAGAACCATTTTCAAGATCCTTGTTGAGGAAAAGACATGAGTATCGCCTTCAATGAAGCATACAACACAATTCTCAATTATGGAATTTCTCTGACGAAAGCAATTCACTCAAAATAATAAAATGAATTGTATTTTGTATTTTTACTTAAATAGACTTCCGTCTCTTCCAACACAATTTCAAAATTGCATAAATGGCACCAGGAAGTTTCAACAAAACTCAAAAAATATCGGCAAGAAATTCTTTCAATTCATCAAACCTCTAGCTCCAACATTGCTTCAAGTCGGTGGTGGATTGCTCTCAAACGAACAGTAAATTCGGACAAACCGCGGGTGGAATACTGAATGGATTAGGAGGAATGATGGACGTTTATCAACAAAATAAGGCGATCAATCGTCAACAAAACCACTCGACCCAGTCGGGTTCAAAACCTTGCAGAGGCAAGACAGATGATCGAGTACGAACCTCGAAATGGACGATTCTCAAATGATGATATGCCACTCTCGTCAAATTCCAAAATTCAATTCAAAGGATAATAATTCACTAGTATTCAAATATTTTTATTTTCCTAAAATGGCACCAGGTTGGTTATCAAAATTAGCAGCAGTTGGCAAAACATACTCAGAGTTGGAGCTCCATTTCTGAATCTCATTCCCTTCGTTGGACCACTGATTTCTAAGGTCGCACAGACAGGTGTTGAGATGATACCAGATGTGAAATCGGATCAGCAAATCCATGCAGAAAAGATGGCACAATATGAGCAAGCGATGAATGAAGGAAACACTGCAGTAGCGAACAAGCTCAGAGGAGAAATACTGAGACTAGAAGAAAAGCTGAAGCCGAAAGCGAAGAAACCAAAAGAAAAAGTCTAGAACTCGAACCCTTTGAAAGAGTAAATGAAAGTAACAATTATGTTTTTTTATTTTTGATAAAATGAACTCGCATATAACACATCTGACAAACAAAAGAACAGGAGCATCATCATTGACTGGAAATACCACTGGAAGGATAGAATACACAAGAGATGATATAGGCCAAATACAACAGCAACTCATGTCTGAACATCACATCAATTACCTAATGAATGATGGAGCCCACAGTACTTCTATTCAAGAATTGAAACCATCAGAGAATTCACGCTTCTACAAGGGACAGGAAATAATCATTCCATTGACTGGTAATAAAGACATTTGTCAAATCGATGATTCCTTCATTACGTTCACAATGACTGCAACATTGAAACTCAATAATTGGCAAACTACAGCTGGTAAACTTGGATCATGGATGAATGAGAGAATATTCATCTTTGTTGGACTCAAGCATTCAGCATCCATCTTTCGGAGTCTAACAGTTCTTCACAACAATCAGAGAATCATTAGCACAACAACTAATAATGTATCCATGGAATCACACATCTACAATATGATCAAACCGAAGAGTCAATTGGAGAATCGAAAACACTCACATACGCCATGGCAAAATGCTTGGAATCATGATGAATCTGTTGCTGGTGTTTATATTCCATTATCAGACTTCACAGGAACAAAAGAAACTGGTAATTTATGTGACACTATTGATGTGCCAATTCGTGTGTCGATTAATCTTGAAGATCTTCTGATATTCTCTGGGATGACTGACTATCCAAGATGTCTATTCGGTGATTTGAAATTAAGTGTGTACATCAATGAGGATGCTTTTGTCTGCTGCCCTGTGAATCCTGAACTGACATTGAAAAATACACTATCATCATTCGTTACTGGAACAGCAACAGCACCATATATAAAAACAGCAATTCAATCTTGTATTCAACATCGTCCCTTTTTTCTGAATAATCTTGTAACCTCATGTACCAAGAATTTCGTTCAAATTGGTCAATCATTGCTCCAACCAACAGTTACCAAAGACACTTATCTCAATGCATCCAATGCTCTGACAAATGAACCTGCATACGTGGATCAATATATATCATTGAACATTCTTGATTATCAAAGTGATGATGTGTATTGCATGAGTTCTGGATACAATATTCAAGACATTGCGAAAGAGAATCTGAAGCAGATGTACACAAATCGTCCTGGAACAATTCCAGCAGAAAAGATCTCATTCTATCCATTTCAGATGACACCAACAGCAACAGGAATTGATTGTACTCAGCAAATGGTACTTGTGAATGCCAAGGATATTATGCTTCTCTTCCGTCACTACGATAATGAAGTCACTTGTTTCCACAATCCAATGCAGAAGAATATCCAAGTGACTTTACAAAACAGGTACTATCCAGAACAACCGACAACAACTATTGGAGCTCGCTTCTATCAGTTCGCATTATCAACTCTCAACCTTGATTCATACCTCACTGTTCCAGATGATTTGGAGCGATCACTTACAGATTCTCTCGTTGAAGAGAAACTCACTGGTGACGGACCATATCCTCGTGAAACAATGACAAGAGTGCGACCGATTCATGACAACACTGACTTCCTTTTGTGCTTCTCAACACAGAGAAGTGGATGTCCAACGAACTGTAATGATTCGATCAGTTCCAGAGGTGTGAATACTGCTGTCACATTGAGATCGCATCCAATCTATCAAGGCAATCTCGATACATACTACAATGTGTACGACCCAAGTCAAAGTGGAGGAGATATGATAACAGTTACACATCCTCCAGCACCTATCTTAGCAACTACTGCCACAACGTGGTGGGTATTACGATATAGTAATGGCGAACCAAAAGTTGAGTATTATCCGAATCATACATTGAAAGCGTTGCACAAAGATTTGGGAATCATGTAGAGACTCTCATCGGGGGTTCGAAGCCTCTGGCGAGACAAAACAGGAAAAGAAATTATTGATATTGTATTTTTTATTTTTCTATAAATGAGAAGTATCAGATCAAATCAATCCAAACCAACATCGACATTAATTGAGCAAATCGAAGTGCAATCATATCTGCCGAAACAGTGGGATTCAGAACCTCACATCTACTCCATTCAAGAAGTGCATCCTACAAATCCTCCCATGCCATGCAGAATTGGAGATGAGATTGAAGTTCCACTGTGCTATGACGGACATGATGATACTGAATTTATGAAGAGTCATTTGCGAATTGATCTCACGATTACTGTTCCATATTCATATACGAGTAGTGAAACAGGAGAGTACGTCGGACTATCAGGAATCTTCGTCGGATACAAATCATCCTCAGATGCAATTCGAGATATGAGACTCGTCGACAGTCATGGAAACATTATTGACAATTCACTTCAGAACAATCATGTTCACGAATCATTTCTGTATCACACATTCAAGTCGTACGAAGAGAAAAACAATATGAAGCACTGCTACAGTCTTTGGGAAAATGTTCAGAGAATGGATCAGAGTGTGTGCGGATTCTACTATGTTCCCGTCAATAAATCCACAAATAAACTCACAAAGACAATTCCGTTGGTTATTCCATTTGTGAATTTACTTCCATTGAGTACATTTGATCAATATCCCAATTCAATCTTTGGTAATTTACGTTTAAGATTTCACTTGACAACTGATTCACTTGTGTATTGTCCAATTCAACATTCAACTGTCATTCGAAAATCTTCACAAGGTTGCCGTGAAGTGTTTCCAGATAAAGACTTGACAAGTATGTCGGATCAATCCAACATGCTCTTGATGTCTGATGGGGACTTTTCTCCAGTAACACAGGAATTTACACAGATAGGAAATCCAGTACTGAAAGCTTACAATAAAAGGAGTTATGCTCCACCCGCCAGTACAGTCGCTGAGGTTGGAGCCATAAGTTTCACTTGCTCTGTTACTTCTTCATCAGTTGACAAAGTCTCAACAATTTGTTACGGATATCAAATCACTGATGCTACAAAACAATCCCTCTTAAACACATATTCAAAGACGTTGTACGTCATGAAAGCAGAAAGAATTGACACACAATCATTCCAAACAAAAGCGAATGTCATGGGAGTGAGATCAAACATCAGTATCAAACTCAACAATCTCATGAATCTAATGTGCTTATTCCCTGAAAGACCAAACGAATGTACAGTCTTCAGAAATCCTCACTATGTTGGTCACTTCGAAATGCTTGGATCCAACTTTCCCAATTTCCCAATGTCAACAATATCACCAGAGTTCTATCAAATGATGATGGTGAATGGTGATTTCATTGGTTGTTCCGCAACAGAAGAGTTTGAAAATTCAATTTGTTCAACTCGAATGTTTGACTATAAAGCAAAGGAATATAAGAGAACAAAACCAGTAACAGATGCAACATGTTTCACATTCATGGTTCCAACAGATCGAAGTGAAATCGCTGGTGGTGAAGAAGGGATCTCAACAGCAGAATCAGTGAATATCGTCTACAGAGGAACACCAATCAATCAGGGAGAACTTGATCCATATTTCACATCAACTCCAGAAGGTCCTCCTCCACCCATTTTGGCATTACATCAGGCAACATATTGGTTGTTCAGGATCGAAAATGGACAAACACGGGTGAGATATGTCATTGATCGACGACTCCAAGAAGCATTTGAAGAAGTGAAGAGAGGATATTAAATTGAATTTTTTATTTTTGTAGAAATCACAAATGGTGAAACGCTATTTCTCAATTCAGAATTCTCACACTGCTCAACTACCTCATGATTTTACCAATTCTAGAAAACAAAAATACATCTCCTTTCTTGACTGCAAACTCATCCATGTGAAGGAAGAAATTGATGGTTCAACAACAGTCATTTCAAAGGATATTCCTCAACACATCACAATTCATGGTGATTGGATTCAGACTGATGCATTCAATGACTCATTTGTTGCTTTCTGTAGTGAACAGATTGCGAAGCGAAAGAAGTGGGAATTAAGCACTCGACAATCAATTGTGAAGATCTGGTTCAAAGACAGTTCTGGTGAGTCAATCGAGATGGAAACATCAGAGACAATCAATGGAAAAATAATCAAGGAGAAGTATGAATTTCTGGTTGATCTCATGTTGGAGTACTAGTCATTGTGTCGATCAGTGAATTATATTTTTGTACAAGTTCATATATGAGGGTCTGTTGTTGTCCGACAATATGACTCAGTTCCTGAATAGCTTTCACACAGAAGCAAGAGAGTTCTGCATAATCAACTTGAAGACAATCTGGATTGGAATCATTCACGACTTCAGGAAAGATTTCTTGGATCTGTTGTGCAATCACACCAATGTGTTTCTTCTCACTTTCCTTCTTCAAACATTCACATTTCTCTTTGCAGTTCTTCAAGTGTTCTTCATCAGTCTCGCTCTCGATTTGTTTTGTCACTTTGTTAATCTTCGAGTCGAATGTGTTGAACTGATACTGCACGATTTCCACTTTATTCAGTTGTTCAAGAACATTAGGATATGGTTCAATATTTCTTTTCACTCTTCTGTCTGACAGTTGAGAAAAGCTTCCTGTGGTGGATATTGAAAACACTCCTGAACCAGTGTCCTCATCGTAGTAGTACAAAGCTGGTGAGTCACACGGTGACCACATAATAATGCCATCACCATTGAACTGAATTCCTGATGTTTCTGCAATCGACTGTGAAATTGAAATGCCAGACTTAAATGTTGAAGCTGGATATGTTCCAGGATACTTCGGAAGTGATCCTTCTGATATGTTCCACTTTGCTCCATTCACATTGATCAATCCTCCTATTGTTGGTGTCGTGATCGATCCATTTGTGCTGACTACTTTTTGGATTGATGATGTCGCTGTCGTATGTGCTTCTGTTGTCTTCTGAAGTGAATCAATCACTGCCGAATTCTCGTTGGTTGTTGAGAGATTATGATCAATCATTTTCTCAATCATTTGTGAATTGTATTTTTGTCGATTCATTTCTGTTTGATCTTTCATTGAAAATAAAATTCTTGATTCCTTCATGAACATACAACACCGGCACATTATTTCTGACATCCTCAGAGACGAGTGAACAGTTCTCTTCTCTCATTGATTCAATTAATGCTTGTTCTGAACATACTCGACGTCTTTCTTTGTACATTTCAGTTGGATTCATTTCATACAAATTAAAAAATTCAGAATTAGATTTTCATTCGTTGTTTTCTCAGTTTTGGATTTTTCATCAGAAACGAGGATCAATGGGTTCGATCACTCATTTCTCACAAGTGATAGTTTCGTTCCGATTCTTCGCGTTTCAGATTCTCCGGAACTGTAGGATCATCATGGTATGCTCCGTTTTTTCATTTTTCCGGACTTTTGCAGAGATATTTGAGGTTTCAGGATCGGTCGTGGATCTCGGTACATTTATGTATTCTTCATCATTTCACTCTCACTTTCATCTTATTTCAGCTCTGTTCTAACTATTTTTGGTTGAATTGTTACTTGTTTCTCATTCGTTCCCATCTCATTTTTGGTCTCACTTCCGTCTTCGTATTCTCGTTGTTTACTGTTTTTAACCACTTCATTCATGTTTCTTTCGACTAAACTTTTTCTCTAATACAACACACTAATTTCCGTTAAGTGAAGATTCCGGACTTTTACCGAGATCTCACTTTCAACGGCTCACTTCATATCTCGGAATTTTTCCGTAATCTTCATCATATCACGTACATTTTTGATCACTTTTCGATGTTTTTAAGAGATAAAACCGAGAACACAAGCGACATTTTCACTATTGGTGTCACATTTCACGTCATTTTCACGATCGTCAATTTTCATCTCAGTCTCATACTTGCCCGTTTTGTTCATGCTTGATTCGCTTTCTTTTACTCTGTTTTTGTGAAAAAGTTGATGAAAAGTTGACTAAAATGATGTGCTAGTGAAGTGAGAACGGCCCACAAAATGGAAGTGATATGAGCAAAATGAAGAGGAATGGTGAAGAGATCAAATGTGAAATGGGGAGAGAAAGTGATGAAATGAAAGGGACTACAGTCGGTTTTGAAGTGACAAAAACGGTCAAAAGTTGAGAAGTGAAAACATGAAAAAGTGACTTTATGGGAGAACTATCCGACAAAATCTCCTCAAAATTCGAGCACACCTCACTCATACCGTGAGAAAGAAGGATTTGTAACGAAATTCAGATCAAAAAATCCATAGTGTCAAAATGTTGGTGCAAATGTGTCGTCACAAGTGTGATCGAAAAACCGACCCTCCAGAGCGAACTATAGGTGATGTACAACCAGAATTCTCAAAAAAGCGTCGCTTGAGTGCGATTGTGAAGTGGTTGACGTGAAATCAATGAGAAATGAAAATTGACAAAAAATTGTGAAAACGATCGTGTGTCGAGGATCGTCAGAACCGAATGACGCGAATACCTGTCCACTACCGATTTGACACGTTTTGAGACCATCAGAGGGCGAAAAGTGACGTGTTGGAGAAGAGCGAGACGTCACTTTCTCCTCCTTAAAAATTTTGTCATTTTCAAAATATGTTGTGGGGTCGGATCAAACTTTTTTTTCAAAAGTGCTTTTTTCCTAAAATTTCACCTATCAACATCAATTTCGTAATTTTAGAACGTGTTTGAACACAATTTGAGACATAAAGCGGTTCATAGTGGCGAAATCCGAACATCGACTTTTTCTTCACTTTTTCGACCTAAGTTCGGTACACAGTTCGACGAATTCTCAACCGATTTTGATCAAACCTCTTTTGATCGATGACCGACAGTGTCCCCGAGATTTTAGAATTTTTTGCAGAATTTGTCGAAATGGTTCAACTGTTGGTTTCACTTGATTTGTGGTCAAAAATAGATTTTCAGTAGTTTCATGACCTATCATGGTACTTTCTCAAGTGAGGACGGTCTCCAAAATACAACCAATTATCCAAGCGAACGTAATACTCGTTCTTTGTTCGTAAATCGCGATATTTGAATGGCTCAAGTACCTTTGTGTATGTTCCAATGAGTTCACAATTCTCTTTTTTCAATTCATTTTCAACAAACGATTGTGTGTATCGTTTTCGTTTGTTCTGATGAGTTCTGAATCCTTTCATCCATTTTGATGGGATCACTATCCATTCGATTCCTTCATGTCGATATGTTACTGGGGTACTTGAATGAGTGTATTCTGAAACGAGTTCACAATTTTCGTTTTTCAATGATTCGAGAAACTTTTCTTTCGTACAACAATTGGATACTTGAATGTATCTCTGACGATTCGTATGTGGTCTAGATCCTTTGACAAAACGCGGTAAGTACACTCGATAAATGTCATCTGGTTTATCTTCATGATAATATTCGAAAGTACTCGATGTGAGATATGTTGTTCCTTGTCGATTGAGAGTTGGTGGAACTTTCATCTTCAAATTTTCTCTGTCCAAAATTTCCTGTAGTTGATTTGGTGTTAATACGCAACTCATTTTATCCAAATTAAAAAATTGAATAAAAAAAGAAATCGAATTTGTTTTTGGAAAGTACTCAAAAAAAGCTTCAAAAAGGACACTTTTCAAGAGGTCATTTTTTGGCTATTATTTTCGAATTTAGGGCACTTTTTTGAGGTCATCGAAATGTCATAAATTCCTTTTAATACAAGATACAAAATTGGTCAATCGGCGTTGACTTTTAGTTTTGATTTCAAAGCCAATTTCAGATTGGTTCTCAAATCGCTTCTACCACTACTTAAAGAGTCTTCGAATATGTGTTGAAGAGGGATTGTTTTGTTGCATCTGCGATTTGATATCCGTAGCAGACAGTTGTTGCTTTGTCCACTGATGAAGTAAGAACAGTAGAAGTGGATTGTTTTATGTATATCCTGGCAACAGAAGATAAATCCTGATTGTCAAATTTATCGTATTGTTGAACCGGATTTCCGATTTGTGTGAATTCCTGTGTTAAAACTGAGAATTCTCCGTCTTGCATTAAATTCATTCGAGATGGTTGTATTCCATAAACAGCCCCATTAAGAAATACATCAGATGAATCTTGAAGTGTTTTTCGAATGACAGTTGATGATCGAATAGGACAATACACAAGCGAATCAGTTGTCAAGTGAAATCTCAAGCGTAAATTACCAAAGATAGAATTGGGATATTGATCAAAAGTACTCAGTGGAAGGAGACTAACAAATGGAATCACCAGTGGAATTGTAAATGTGATTGTTTGTGGGAAAGGTGTATCACCTCTTAATAATGGAGTATAATAGTATCCACAGACACTCGGATCCATTCTCTGAACGTTTTCCCAAAGACTGTAGCAACGCTTCATGTAATTTTTCTCTTCATGTGACTTGAAAGTGTGATAAAGAAATGATTCGTGGATGTGATTATTCTGAAGTGAATTGTCAATGATGTTTCCTTGACTGTCGACGAGTCTCATCTCTCGAATTGCATCAGACGATGATTTGAATCCGAAGAACATGCCATACAATCCAACAGTTTCAATCGGCACACTTTCCCCCGGCTTTGTAACTGAAACAGTAATTGTTAGATCTATTCGCAAATGACTCTTCGAAAACTCAGTCACATCATGACCATCATAGCACAATGGAACTTCAATTTCATCTGTGATTCTGCACGGCATTGGAGGATTTGTTGGATGCACTTCCTGAATTGAATACACGTGAGGTTCTGAATCCCATTGTTTTGGCATGTATGATTGGACTTCAATTTGTTCAGTTAATGTTGATGTTGGTTTGGATTGATTTGCTCTGATACTTCTCATTTACAGAAAAATAAAAAATACAATATCATTATTTTCTTTTGCTCATTTATGATTTTGGAATTCCGAGTACCTTGTGCAATGCTTTCAGTGTGATTTGGATAGTATTCGACTCTTGGTTCACCATTAACGAATCGTAAGACCCACCATGTTGTTGCAGTGGTTGCTAAAATCGGTGCTGGTGGATGCGTAAATGTTGTCATATCTCCACCCTTTTGACTTGGATCGAGAACATTGTAGTATGTGTCAAGATTCCCTTGAAAAATTGGACTTGACCTCAAAGTGACGGGAACATTCTGACCTCTGGAACTAATTGAATCGTTGCAGTTTGTTGGACATCCACTTCGTTGAGTTGAGAAGCACAAAAGGAAGTCAGGATTGTCATAAATCGGTCGTAATCTTGCCATCGTTTCATTTGGATATGTTCTACCACCTTCGAGATGTTCTTCAACGAGAGAATCCGTCAATGAACGCTCCAAATCATCAGGAACAGTCAGGTATGAATCAAGGTTGAGAGTAGACAATGCAAACTGATAGAAGCGAGCTCCAATAGTTGTTGTCGGTTGTTCTGGATAATATTTGTTGAGGAGATGCACTCGAAGATCTTTCTGCATTGGATTGTGGAAACAAGTGACTTCAATATCGTAGAGACGGAAGAGAAGCAAGATATCCTTCGCATAAACGAGAACCATCTGTTGAGTACAATCAATTCCTGTCGCCGTTGGTGTCTTCTGAAATGGATAGAACGATATCTTTTCTGCTGGAATTGTTCCTGGACGATCCTGATACATCTTCTTCAGACTCTCTTTCGCTATTTCTTTCATTTTGTATCCAGCACTCATGCAATACACATCATCAATTTGATAATCAATAATGTTCAACGAGATGTACTGATCCACAAATTCTGGTTCTTTTGCTACTGTTCCTGCTGAATTATAGTAAATGTCTTGAGTCACTGCTGATATCCGAAATGATTGGCCAATCTGAACGAAATTCTTTGTGCAGTTCGCAAGAAGAGAGCGGAAAAACCATGGACGATGTTGTTGACAATCTGCAATGGCATGGTGAATTGGTGGTTTTGTTGAACCAATGTAGGTCGACAATGTGTTCTTCAAAGTGAGTTCAGGATTAACTGGACAGCAAACGAATGCATCTTCATTAATGTACACACTAAATTTCAGATCACCAAAGAGACCTTTTGGATAGTCAGTCATCCCTGAGAAAATGAGAAGATCTTCAAGGTTAATTGACACACGAATCGGTACCTTAATTGTATCCGTGAAATGACCGGCTTGTGACACTGTGGTGAAGTCTGACAATGGAATATAGACACCAGCAACAGATTCGTCATGATTCCAAGCATTCTGCCATGGAGTATGTGCATGCATACGATTCTCCAATTGACTCTTTGGTTTGATCATATTGTAGATGTGAGACTCCATTGAAACGTCATTGTTTGCAGTGCTGATGATTCTTTGATTGTTGTGAAGAACAGTGAATCTACTAAAGATTGATGCCGAATGCTTCAGTCCAACGAACATAAATATCCTCTCATTTGAGTACGATCCAACTTTGTCTGGGGTAATGTCCCAATTGTTGACTTTCAACGTCGTTGTTATCGTGAACGTAATGAAGGAATCATCGATTTGACAAATGTCTTGATTACCTGTCAGTGGAATGATTATCTCTTGTCCTTTGTAGAAGCGTGAATTCTCTGATGGTTTCAACTCCTGAATTGAGGTACTGTGTGCTCCATCATTCAGAAGAGAATTAACATGATGTTCAGACATTAATTGTTGTTGTATTTGACCAATGTCATCTCGGGTATACTTGATTGATCCAGTTGTATTTCCAGTCAATGTTGAGGCTCCATGTCTTTTGTTTGTCAGATGTGTAATGTGTGAGTTCATTTTATCAAAAATAAAAAACAATATTGTTACTTTCATTTCCTTTTTCATTTTTGGTTTCCTCACTTTCGGCTTCAGCTTTTCTTCCAGTCTCAGTATTTCTCCTCTTAGTTTGTTCGCAACTGCTGTGTTTCCTTCATTGATTGCTTGCTCAGACTGTGCCATCTTTTCTGCATGGATTTGCTGATCTGATTTCATGTCTGGGATCATCTCCACTCCTGTCTGTGCAATCTTGGAAATCACTGGTCCAACAAAGGGAATGAGATTCAGAAATGGAGCTCCAATTCTGAGAATGGTTTTGCCGACTCCTGCTAATTTTGATAACCAACATGGTGCCATTTATGTAAAAATAAAAAACTGGATTTACATTTATTTATAACCCTTTGAATTGAATTTTTGAATTTGATGATTGGGGTATGTCATCATTGGAATAGCGAGCATTTCGTGGTGGTTCATACTCGATCATTTGTGGTCTTTGATCTGAAAAGTCCTGTCGTTGAGGCTTTTGTAACTGATTCATTGCTTTATTTTGCTGATATACATCCATCATTCCACCTAATCCACTTAGTATTCCTCCTGCTGCTTGTTCAAACTTGTTGTTCGTCTGTGAGAGGAGCCCACCACCGACTTGAAGCAACGTTGGAGCTAATGGTTTGATGAATTGAAAGAATTGTTTGCCGATATTTTTGAGTTTGTTGAAACATCCTGGTGCCATTTATGTAAAAATATAAAATACAATTCATTATTAATTTTATCTCGGAATTGCTTTCGTTAGTGAAATTCCATAATTGAGGATTGTGTTGTAGGCTTCATTGAAGGCGATACTCATGTCTTTTCCTCCAACAAGGATCTTGAAAATGGTTCTAAACACTGGGAGTTTATTCAGACATAGACACTTGTCAGGCAGGTTGTCCAGTTCAATCACAACATCATTGATTCCAGTTAATGTCGCAATCAGAGCACATAAATCACTTTGGTTTGTGATCAGTTTCTTCGATGGTTCAATGAGATTATTCAGTAGTTTCTTTTCACAGGCGAAAGTATTTTTGTACACAAGCAATAATTGATCTTTGAATGCTGCTACATTGGATGTATATTCTCGTAGTGGGATTGAACGACTCTGGATTGGTGCTGATGGATAGATCTCTAGTGGTGGTGGATCATACAGAACTGATTCATTGTTCATTTCAACATTTGCTCCTTGTTCATTTCGATCTTCCAGCTTTGGTCTTCCGGAATTGGATCCATTATTATCGATGATGACATTGTTGGTGATTGACGTTGGAACTGAAGAAGAACTTGTGTGTTTTGTAAATTGACAACTTAGAATTGGTTGCATCACTTTCTATAAAAATAAAAAATTGATTTTAATGTTTTATGATTCCATTTCTTTCTCCAAGTGTGCGAATCGAGCATATTCGGGCATATACATTGTTTGATACTGTCCTGTATCTCTTGTTCGATATGCTTCATTCGTCAGTTGATTCAAAATTGTTGATATTTCAACATTGTATTGACCAAGGAATTCACTCAAATACGTTGGATTTGTTGTCGTAATGTCAAGAAATTGTGGATTTACCAATTCTTTGAAATCTTTCCTGTTCTTGACTCTCTGACATTCTTCATTTGTGCTAACGAAGTTTTGAACATTATCTTCAAGCCATTTATCCCACATCTTTGATGCTATTTTAGACTGAATTGAATTGAAAACCATATTATCCAATATTCCCTTGCTAACTTCAACTGGATTTTCTTTACTGGCACGATATACCTTCAACGTATCAGTCATATAGTCACCGACAGCTTTCTTCATTATTGCATAAGGTTGTTGTGATCGTTGCTTTTGCTTGTCTCCATAGCTCACCTCATGATAGTTTCCTGGTAAATCGTATGTTCCAGTCTTGAGGAAGTTGTTGTGTGCAGCTTTGATTCTTCTTCCATGATCTTGACGAAATGATGAATATGGTTGTTGTCTTCGCATATCTGGTGTTGGATTCATTGAATTGTATGTCTCGACTACAGGTCTGCTGTTGTATGGTGCAAGCATGAACCCATTCGCTGCAATCAGATCACCAGTTTCTTTGTCATAAATCATTACATCAGGAACTTTACCATATTTTTCCATTTTGACTTCCCAATTTTGTCCAGTTCGTTCAGTATACTCTAATGCTGATGGAACACTACTGAGTGCAGAATTGAATTTGGTGCGCATGTCATCATCAGCATAGATTCTTTTCATTGCATCCATTGTCCCCTGCTCCTATCTCATTTTCGGTTTCTTTGGTTGTGCTTTTCTCTTTGCGGGAATGTATTGTATCTTCGACATTGTGTTTTCATACAAAATAAAAAAACCAAAAGTATATTTTAATTAGAGTTAAATCATAAATGAAAAGAACGAATTCCATTCTAAGGGCATCACCCGTATCTTCAACAACAAAATCTTTGGTTTCGCGGAGGGTGGAACCCTCTTCTCTTACAGCATACGTGAATGCAAAACTGAGTGAAGCATCTAGTAGGAATGTTTCTCATGAAGTTCAATCACAAATACATCCAGACCTAAATTTCAATCGCAATAGTGTGAATGTCCTCGTTGGAAACAGAGGAAGTGGGAAAACATTCAATACTCTTCGAGAAGTTGCCAAGCTCCAAAATGTTAATGTTTGGAATGAACTCTTTCACCTGTTTGTCTTCGTCACTGATAAGAACATTGATCCAACTTTCGATAAATTCAAACCAATACTGAACGTTCCATACGTGAAAGTGAAATATGATGAAGCTTTGCCGTTTCTGTTGGAACTCTCTGAATCAAAAGCTGCTTATGAAGAGATTATTGACAATCAATGGCAAGATAGAATCACTGATGAAAGCAGGGATGATATCTTGAATGCTCTCTACATTGATGACTTCTCAGTGAAGAATCTCCAAACGAATATCCTCTTGGATGACTGTCGCAGGATCCTTGGTGAACGAAGAACATCCAAAAATAGAATGACAATGATGGAATTGTTACTGGAGAATCGACAACCAAAGTTCACATTCTTTCTGATGATGCATGAGCTCTTCAGTTTGTCAGCAGATATGAAGTCAAACATTGATTCAATGTGGATCTTTGGAGGATTCAACAAAGAACGAATCAGCAGAGTCTATCCTCAACTGAATGCACCAATTGACATTCGACAGTTCTGGAACATCTATCAACGAAAACAAAAATGTGAAGCAATCATTCTTCGAAACAATACAGATGGAGTTGCACTGACTGAGATCAACAAAGATGGTTTAATTCGTAGTGTCCGATTGCTCTTGGATGAGACTGCCAATCGTGTCTGTCAATGTACGAATTGATTCTTCAATGTCTGATAATCTTTGATCAATCGAGAATGAAGTGGAGTCACCTGTGTTGTCATGGTTTATTTTTCTAAGTGTAATCTCACCTCTTATTTTTGTTATTTTGTATCCGTCAATTCTGATCAACCGATTCAGTTTCTGGGTCGTATATTCGTTCAGTTCTTTTCTGTTCTTTTCCAAAAACTTCTGAAAATCATAGATGTTTTCAAAACAGTTCTGTTTAGGATCAAACGGTTCTAAAATCTTTAGATCTTTATCAAAATGTTCTAAAAACTTTGGATCTTTTCCAAAATGTAATAAACTGTTCCGAATCATTTTAAACCGAATAAAAATATTTGAAACACTTTTGAAATTAAATGATATTAAATTCATCAATGAACTCTGGTGATAAATCATCGATGGAAGCAGCATGATACTTTGTGTGTTGAATTGGAACGTACACTATTTTTGGTAGACACGTGAGCCCGTTCAGAAGTTTTGCCACCACATTTCCGTGTTTATATTCAATGAATTGTCCAACAAATTGAAACTGTCTTCGCTTCTTCTGAAACTTGGCAACAGTCTTGTCCAAATCAAGGTGGATCAGTAGAATGTTTCCTGATTTATATCGCCAAAGCAGTTGTGTTGACTGATGTCTCTGGATGTTCTTCAATTGTTCTTCACAACTGGAGACATACAGTGCCTCTATCTCTCTATTATTTTGTGCTTGCTGTGGAGTGAACTTGTTCCAGTACGCCCGATGTGGAGTCATGTTGTAGTATTCCACCATCTGATTCATCAGTGAATGATTTGCCATCTGTGTCGCATTGTCCTGGAATCCATCTCTGATTGTTCTGATCACTCGATCGACAATTCTATTGTGATTTGTGAATGGTGAGCTTGTGAAATATGTACTCACCTTTTGTTTCTTGAAGTAAATTGATGCTTCTCCACTTGTCCATGCTGCTTCACCGTCACTACGAATGTTGTTGATATGAATTCCACGATGATAAATCAGATCATTGATTGCAGTTTTGACTTTGCTCCATGATTTAGCCAGTACAGGAATAACTACAAGGTATTTGGTGTTGATGTTGATGGCAAACAGGTACATCTGCAGGACTGTTTTTGACGTTGGTGATTGGATAAAAACGAGATCAATTTCCCATGATCCGAACTTGGGAGAAAAGTATGGTCTGTCACACTTTTGTGGAACCTTTTTGTCTGATGTCTTCTGTGGATCTCCAGTGATGTCTTTGGACATAAATTGTATCTTTGATCGAAACGGATATATTGTATTTTTGTCACGACTTTTTGAATCGTTGGTTAATCAATCATCAATGTGTCACTACCTTTTTCCCTCTGGATTTTCCTTGGATGTGTAGAATCCCATCGATGAGTATATTCATCGTACCATTCCTGAAATGATCTTCCACCAAATGGTATCTGTTTTGGATGTGCTAAAATGAACTCAGTTTCGTCATTTCCGAGAGTTCTGCTGACGTGTGAGAGAATAAACATATTTCGATTCAGTTTCTTTGATTCAACGATCTGTTTGTCAATGAATTGTTCCATTTTATGCTGATTGTCCAACATTGAATGCTCGGCTTTTATTTGTTCCTCCTCTGAATTGTCCTTCTGTTGATGATCAAAATAACCTTTCACTTGTTCCAACATTCCCAGTACTTGCCTTGTCGTTGGTTCGACCTTGTTGATCTCTCTCACATTTGGCACAAAACCTTTGTCAATCTTCACAATTGTTGGTGGATCTGGTGACTTGGGGATCAGTAGATCATCATCTTCAAACCTCATCTCTTTCATCGGGAATTCATATTCTGAACCAATTGATGTCGGGTTTCTCTTCTGTCCAGGAATGATTGGAGATTCAGGTGTTTCAATAGGTGATGGTTGTGATTTTTGACTCGGAGATAGTGTTGGAATTACGATGGCTGGTGGTTGATTGAAATGAATATTTTGTGCTTCCTGATAATAATGTTGATATGCTCTGTACGCTTGTCTTGCGGTGTTGTTACTGAGGATCCATCCGGTGAATTGTTTCACAAATCTTTGAACTACAATTTTTCCATCAGCAATGTTTAAATCAGGAGGTAATTCTCCATTCAGCCAATCATTGAAGTATGTCTCATCATTTGCGTCATATACTCCATTGGAATCATTGACATGATAGGTTGGTAAAAGTTGTGAAAATGTAAGTGTGACATTGTATGTTTTTGTCTTGGAATGGAACGTGTTGTCCAGGAGGTTTTTCACTATTTGATCAATTTGTGTTGAATTCAAATACTGTCTAGCCATTTCTAAAAAAAAATAAAGTTTGCATTTATTGGATAATATAATCAGTTGCTTTCAGTCCATGAATGAATGGAGGACATGATTCATTTTCAAGTACGATTGCCTTCAGATGAATTCCACTGAGACTGAGTTTCTGTTATTGTATTTTTGCTATTTCAAATCCGTTCTGGTCATCGTCTGAGTGAACTCTTCTTGTCTGAAAGTTCAGTGTTGTGGTCATACTTTTCTCTCCATTAAGGCACTTGACATAGTCGTCACTTGTGATGTTTGTTTTCTTTAGAGACACTCCTTTGATCTTGCATTTCTCATCGAGTGAGTAACACTTTGGTGCAAGACAGATCATTTGTTCACCTTCCTTCTCAATTGCTAATCCCAGCAGTTTCTTCTTATCGTCGACACCCTTATCAGGATTGGGAAACCATTCATATTTATGTGCATCATAGAATTCTTTGTCAGCAATCACGTGTTCAAATTGTTGATGAATTCCAGCATTAGGATCACCAGCTATTGCCCAGTATGCAGAGTCAGTATCTCCCTCACAGAAGTGAATCTTATTCATATCTAGACACTTGTACATGAAGTTGTAGATGAAATTCAGATACCAGAACTTGGCATTGTCGAGTGTGAATACTGCTTCTTGCAGACATGTTTTGCATGATGCTTTCTCTCTGTCTTCAATCACAATGTAGTTGTCCTCATTGATTTCTCTTGTTGCTACAAATCCTTTCATCATCTGTTTCAAGTATGTTCTCTTCTCATTGCAGATTGTGATTGAGTTGTACTTCTCAGTGTTCATTCCATCGTACCCGTAACTTCCATTGAGGTTTGTCTTACAGAACTGTTCTTTTCCTTTGTTTCCGACCTTCATTGCTTAAATCCTATCATTCATGAACGATGTCACAAATGGTTCGAATCCAGCGTGTATCGAGAGTACCATCACCAGGGGTGATAGTGTTGAGATCAAAACAACGTATTCCTGAGATCAACAGATCTCACCAGGACAAATTCTGGCTGAGATCAAAGAAAACCGAAATTGGAGGTTCGAAAACTGTCTCAGGCTGTTTGTGTCATGTCAAAGGTGGGATGAGTCAACCGAAAAACACTTTTCAACCGACACTCCTGCAATTCCGTACTGTTTCAAGTGCTCGAGCCGCTCGACAAGCCCGAATTCAACTTGAAAGTCAACAGTCTCAACTCGATTTATCAGATGAACTTATCTCGTCCAGTCTGGACCTTAATGACGAACAAGGAAGCTCTTCCTCATCTGACATTGAAGAAGAACGGGATTTGCCCATGAATTCCAAAGGAAAATCGGAGGATCAAATACAAGCAGACTTTCGCCGGTGGATTATGCATCGGGACTGTATTGGACCTGATGGTGAGAGCTACTATAAACTCGAAGGTGGAGGAATCTTTTGCAAGTTGTGCCAGACATATCAGAAACACATATCATTTTCACGTCACGAGTACGTTGATCGCGCTTCACGACCAACAAGTTCGAACAGCGTCAAGGGGCATCTTCAAACGGATACGCATGCTCAATCAATTCAGATGTGGGAACGAAATAAGTCTCTTATTGATTCAACATCAACAATGCCCGATCGAACAGGAATTCTGAAGCACAAGAAAAATCAGATCAGAGCTGTGCATCACATTGCAACCCAAGCCCTGGTCGTTTCCGAATTCAAACATCTCACGGATTTACTAAATTCCGTCGACAATGTCCATTTTGTCACTGAATCTCTCATTTCTGACCAACGACTCTTCTGGAGACTCGCAACGCTCATCGATGACCATTACTCGACTTTAAAGATGATGGATATCCGACGAACCACTCCCGTTGCTCTGATGTTGGACACATCTACAGATTTCATGTCAGTTACCGTGCTGTGTGTCCATCTGAGATTTCTAAATCGGAATGGATCCCTGTCAACTCTCCTCCTCGGTTTATATGAAATGACCGACTCTGCCACGGGACTTGCCATTTTTGAAGCTACTCGAACAATTTTGACTCGCGGAAACATCGATGTTGAGCAGGTGGTTTGTGTAACCACCGATGGGGATCCTGCCATGGGGAATTGCACATGGATTCGTTGGGTGCCTCCGTCACGCCAATCCTCAAGTTCTCCATGTGCACTGTGGAGCACACAGATTTCAGCTCTGTTTAAAACCCACTTTCGAAGCAGAATCCAATCCACAATCCAAAGCAACTGTCGCAGATGCGCGTCGATACATCCACAAAATTACGAAATCACATTCAAAGCATCATCAATTCAGGAAAGCAATGGTTGAACGAGGCTTTGAGGAGAAAAGATTGACAAAACCACTTACAATTCGTTGGTCGACGACAAGAATCGCTCTATTGGAACTGCTTCAGTATGCAAGTATTTTTCCAGTCGTTCACTCAGACTCCGCGGATCAAGAAACTCAACGACTCGTGACCAAGTTTTCAACATCTCTCGAACTTCATCGTGTTGCAGGGATCCTCGTCCTGTTGACAATGACATATGAAGTCACTTTGTTTTTCCAACAAGCTGTGGTGACTATTCCAATGGCGATTGCACGGGTGAAGATGCTGAGAGAACAAATCAATTCACTAACCTTGGAAGAGCTCAATTCTGAAATCAAAAATACTTTGCGATCATGTGGACGCAACTCCAACGAAGATCACAGCATGATAATAGCAGCGGAATGCCTTCAATTGTCAAAAGAACTCGACCATCAACTTTTTACAAGATTTACGTCGACAACTGAATCTGATGCACTGGACTTTATTTCCCATGATGTGCTCATGAGCCCAAACACCAGAGAAGGAGATTTATTCATAGAAACGCTGGGCATCAGATTTCGTCAGTTCATTCATTTTAGATTATATCCGCATGTTGTAGTACACTGGCATCACCTCAAAGCTGTCTATCAAGCGAATTTTGGTACACAGCTTCGAACAACAACAACAATCATCGATTTACTGCTCACAGACTCTCAATTTTCATCGTGTACAGCTATCTTACCAATCATCAAAATTGTTCAAATCGCATCGTCCACCACGGTCGAAACTGAACGGGAGTTCTCTTTTCTTCACTTCACCAAAAGAAAAGAACGCGCTCGCCTCCAAACAGATCATCTGCAAATCCTCACAAGAATCCATCGAAATGCCCCTCGAATCCTCTCCGATCAGGAAGTCAATGAGTTGTACAGTGAGGACAGAGACGTTGTGATTCAAAAGCAAAAGCGAATAGAGTCAGCATCTTCAAATGCTGATGTGATTTTTGATGATTCATCCTCTGAGAGTTCATCTCCGTTTTAAGGTCTTTTTTCATTGTCATTTCAGGTCTTATGGACAGTTTTTCATTATTTTGCTCTTTTTTCTAAAATAGAAGTGATATGATTGAAATTCGAGAGGTGAGATCCAAAAAGCGTGAGATCAATGAGATCGATCTGATAACCCTGACCATCACAGTCTTGATGTCGTCGACGATGAAGTGACAGTAGTCGATGAGGAACCGCAGATAGTATGTCGAAAAGAACATATACTGATCGTGAGTGCTCAAGAGTTGGGTCGCTTTCTTTGTTTGTCATCAGTCTTCAATCCATGTTTCTTCATCAACGAAAAGGTCTTCTCTCCAATGCTTTCTTCTGTTGTATTGACAATGATGTTTCTGAAGATCGGTGGGAAGTTTATGAAATCATTGATGTATTTTTCATCAATATGACCCCTCAATTCAGCAACAAACAGTGTCTTCTGATTCTTGTTCTCGATGATCTCACGACATTCTTTATCTCCCGTTGCAGTGTACAAACATCTTCCTGGCATGGACATTCTGTGTTTTGTGTATGGATTGTTCTTGTTCTTGATTGATGAGAATGCACTTGGATACAGTGAATTGAAATCAACACCACAGACATGAGTCATTTTATGTTCTATATCTTTGGAAATGACCTTACCATCTTCGAATGTAAAATGATTGATTGGTGTCACGTCTTTGATGTTCTGTCGATGTTGAACATTCGATAGTCCACCAGTCACTGCTGCTCTCAACTTGTGATATGTTTGCTCATGTGTCAGAGTCATCGGAAATGATTTCCAGATGCAATACTTCTTCAGTTGAATTCTCAATCTTGTGAGGTGTTCGTCCTTGTCTGACTTGTAGGTGTTGCAATAATCACAGCATATATTTACGTTCTCTTTTGAATGTCCTTTCGAAATATCGATTCTATCCAAAGTTGGTCGAACTGCTTGAGAGAAGTGGCTCTTGCAGATGTAGCAAACTCTCTTGCACTTTTGTTCAAACCATTCATAGTCTGCTTCATTGACGTTTTTGTTTGAATTGCGATGAGCTTTCTGGTCTTGGTACCTGTATCCTTCCACTTTGTATTTCTAGTATTGTTTGGTGATTTTGATTGGTCCAGATTCGTCACATTCGTTGTAGTCAGCATCAATGTCGAAATCTTTGTAGGCACAAGCATACTTGATTGCAGAAGCATTGGCTGACAATGAGAGATTGTGCAACATCTCCACTTTGTATTGGAAGTTCAAATTGATCAGATTGTCCAGTGGTGCAATCATGCATTCGACATCTCTGGTGTTGTAGAATTTCAGATAGTCCCACCTTTTTTTGAATCCTTGTTTGTTCCAATCGTCGAGATATAATTGGTAATCGGTATCAGACATTTCACTGTTGTTGAGACTGGAGTAGAATTCATATTTTGAGAAAGGTTCTTGTTTGTTCAACACTGCATCGTAGTCTGATGAATCAAAAGATTCGTAAGCAAAGAACGATTTCTGAAGAGTGGTGTTTCCTCCAAAAGCCTTCACTGCATTATCCAAAGTCATTGGTCCTGTGTACGACATCATATCAATGAATCGAAGCACTTGCTGTGTTCTCTCGTGTCTGATCAATACTTGTTTGTACTTGGTTGTTGATCCAAGAAAGCTCACCACTTTCCAATCCTTGTCAACGAGATCACGGAAGATGAGATTGATGTCAAATCTGGAGCTATTGAATCCAATCACACTGACTTCATTTTGCGAAGGAATCTCTGGGTCATCATAGTAGTTGTTCTCTCGAACTGTCTCAGCATATTTGAAGAGCTGTCTGATCCACTGCTTCACAAAGTCCTTTCCATTTCGAAGATCAAAGTAGATTGACTTCACTCCTGATTTTGTTTTGATCGCTGATGCAACTGACAATGGTTTTAGATGTGAGATCAACAGAGTATTGTCATCAGAGAACAAGTTGTCAAGAATGAGATCTTCCATTGTTTCGAAATCGTATGTGATGTAGTATTGTGTTGGTTTAAATTCGTCTTGTCTCTTGTGTGCCATCAGAGATTCACAAGTTCGATTGTTAAGGATATGTGGAACGTATGGTCTTGGTGTTTTATCAAGTGCAATCTTTTTCACGTGTTTACCATCTATTTCTTTACACTCCGCAAGGTGCTTCTCATAGTGTCTCTTGAAGTTTGTATCCTTCACTTGGAATCCTCTTGATTGACAATATGGACAGAGTTTGTATCCAGTGATTTTCTCAGGATCAACAATGAACATCACATGAACAAGCGTTGCAGTGAGTGGAATCATCAGAAGTGGGAGAACTCTTGCATCGTCATTTTCGTTGACATACGATTGACTGAGGAAGTATCGTTTCTTGTCTTCATCGTATTCATACTTGTGAATTGTAATGTTTAGGATCTTCATTGTTTCTTCCATATCTGATGCAATATCAAATCCAGGGTAATTGCGTAGGTGCTCGGTTAATTGTTGTTGTGTGGGATTGATAAGATTCTTACACTTAGCAAATAATCTGTGAGCTTCAGCATTTCTGGTACACAGTGGTATTTTCCTCTCTGGAGTATCTGGAAGGGTTTTGTGCGAAACTGCTTGAAAGAAGCAGACATTGTATGGTGAATCAACGTACTTGATATTTCGTGTCTTCATATGGATTGTGAGTAAAGCATTTGCTTTTCCTGCAACCGGAAATCTGTAAACAGCAACAAGAATGGAATGGAAGGCAATGAACATTGTCTTTGTGTCCATCAGTGTTCTCTCCTGTGATTCTTTGATCAGATTGATTGCAAATTTTGAATATTCATTGATGTCTGTGACATTTCTAATCACAGTCTGGAAACTCTTTGAGGTGTTCTCCAATTCTGGTCTAAAATCCTTGTATGTAGTCTCATCTTTATCTTTTCTTTCATCAATCTTACCGAAATCAATACTGATCTTGAATGGATGATCTTTCTCTTTGTCGAACACTGCTTTGATGAATGTTGTGATTTCTTCAACGTTCTTCAGATGATTGTGGAAGTACAGTTGATATGGTTTTCCATTATCTTCAACCTTCTCGACTTCATTCTTTTTGAACTTCCTCCGTGCATTCGTTAGACATTCGTTAAATCCAATTTTGTTTCGTTGTTCAGCGAGTAAGATGCATTGATCAAATCCATCAAATTCCTTCACTTCTCTTGATTCCATTTGTTCATTCTTCTTCTGAATGATCAGGAGATTCTTCATCCAATGATCCATCAGCTTCTCTTCTATTGATTTTTGTTTCCGTGTGATCTTGAACACTTGCTTCTTCAATTCAGTTTCGTTCACTCTTGGCTTTGTTTTCATATTTTGGATTTCTGCTTTCATTTCATCATGAATTCTCTTATGTTCGTGCTGATCTTCAGATGCCATCAGTTGTTGGTTTTCAATTTTGTTCAGAAATGTTGCAATATTATCGTCAGGAGATGACTCTAGATATCCGACTTCTGGATTCCGAAGCATAGACGCGAGATATGCGTTCTGATGTTGATAGTTTCTGCTGTTCGGATCATACTGACGATCTTGGCCATATTTATCCTTGAATTCAAAGGTTGTGTTGGGAAACAATTGTTGGATTTTTCTCATGCTTTTTGTGACAAATTGAAGCGGGGTCTCCATTTTTATTCAAATTAAAAAGTTCAAAAATAAAAAAAGTTCTGCGTTTATTTTTGTTTTCTCAAATGTGGCTTTGTTTTTGCTCTAAACCATTCATCAAGTCTACTTTTGTATATTTTATCATCTCCAATCACTCGATATTGAAAAGGAACCAGAACTCTCTTGTACTCACCAACGAGCTCACAATTGTATTATCTCAATTCGTTTTCCACAAATGATTGAGTGTAGTGTTTGCGCTTCTTCTCATGTATTCTTACTCCTTTCATCCAGTGTGCTGGTTTTATTTTCCATTCAACACCTTCATGCAGATATCTTACCACTGATTCTGAAGTTTTGTATTCATCAACAAGTTCACAATTCTCACTGTGAAGGGATTCAATGAATTTTTCTTTTGTGCAATAGTCATCAAATCGATGATACCGGCTTGGATCCAGATGTGGTCTTGTCCCTCTGATGAATGATGAAACATAGACTCGAAACACCTCCTCTGGTTTATCTTCAGTGGCATATTCAAAAGTTCCATGAGACAGATATGATGTTCCACGACGAGTCAGAACTGGTTCGGTAACAAGAATTAATTGTTCATTATTAAACATGCTGTTCAGTTTGCATGGTGTGAGTTGGTTTGTCATTTATTACAAATTAAAAAATGGAAAAATAAAAAAAGTTTAACGATTATTCTTGAAGTCTGCAAATCAAACAGAACAAAAATAACCGAAGAGAAGAGCCTTCCCACGTTCGTACGAGCTTCCTATGGACACCCCGATACTCCTTTGGGGATCGTTCTATCGCGATCCTTCTAAATGACTGCTGCTGGTGAAGTCCTTGAAGGGTTAAGTCTTGGGTGGGCATGATTTACGGGCACATCTAAGTGCTGCCAACATGAACCCCGGGGACAATCTTTCGATCATCCGTCTCCAATCCAACCTCCAAATCGTTCTGCGCATCAGTCACCAGGGCACCATTTTGCCTGAGTATCTTGGAACATTACGTCGAGGGCTCAATACTTGAACTTGGCCAACAACTCCTCTTCATATACAAATTCAAAAATCAGAAAGTTAAAAAAGTTTAACGTTTATTTTTGGACTACCCATAACTTCGGAAATACTTCTCAGATCGCACGAAACACGTCGTATATATACTCGTCCGACCGATATTAACCTTGTCAGTGCACTTTTGGATGATCGCAAAAATTAAGGTTAATTTGGAAAAGTTCATTTTTTAAAAGTCATGAATAAGAATGAAAAAAAGTGAAAAAAGCAAATTTGACCAAAACAATCCATGGATGGTCTGGATGCATGGGGAGGTTGTGCACGTCATTCTGGTGCATTCTGAGTGTGCCCCTGCACCGTGGACCAGTGGACCAGTCGATCCATTGACATATCCATTGGCATAAGGAAACAATGAGTCTTCACCATTGCGATTGCTGTCAATGTGTCAATGGGTAATTCCCGGATTTTATTTTGTTTATAAATCCACGGGTCCACGGGTCCACGGGTCCACATGTCCACGGAGCGTACTGCACATGGAATATCTATCAATATCCTTTATTCTAATGTATGTCAACTGTCAATGGAAAATATGAAGAAAATTGTGGCATCAAAAGTAAAAAGTCCACATAAACAATATTGATAAATGTAATATACCAGCTGTGAGCATGAAGAATAGTTCTTTTACAAATCTCCGCATTACTTCCTAAGAAGTCGGTGGACTTGTGGACCTGTGGACCTGTGGATTTGTAAATAAAATAAAAATGCCGATTTACCCATTGACACATTGACAGCAATAATCATTGGAAACAACCACCAAATGGGACAATATTTTTGACATCATAGAAAAGTACGAGCCCCCATCGAAACCGACCGTCGCCTTTCTTTTTTTTCAATATTTTCCAATCTCTCTCCAATAACTCTTTCACACCTCAAACAACTGAATGCGAGTGTTTTTTTAAAAATCTTCCCACCAGAAGCCTTTTCGGCTGGATGATTCAGAAAAATATGGGTTGATCGTCATTTGATGGGCAATGTTCTTTCAACCATCTTCCTCACTATACTGGATATGGTATACAGGGTGAATGTCTGCATACCACCATATTACATCTTCTCTCAATCTCTCTCCTCTGTTCTCTCTCTCTTCGCACAATATTGAAGCATGGATGTATGAATTCAGTTTTATTCACTTTTAGTGGTGTAGTATCTCAAACAATTGATATTGCTTTGGTTGGGTTTCGAAAGAAAGTGTAAATTGTGAGTTGAAAACAACAATATGCATGAAAGACTCAATTCAGATGGAAAGTGTTGATGTGAGAATGAGTGGAGGGAGGAGAAGGCTCGAGGAGAGGAGTCTGGACGTCGCAGAAGGAAAAATGGGGTCTATCGAAGCGCGGTGAGGAGAAGAAGAGAGGAGTTGGAGGTGATGTGGAGAAGCGAAGAGAGATTGGAGGACGAGGGTGGCGAGTGGAGGGCGAGGGAGGTGAGTGGAGGAGAAGGCTGGTGACTGGAGGTGAGTAGAGGAGAGAGGAGGTGACTGGAGGCGAGTGGAGGTGAGTTGAGGAGAAGGCTGGTGACTGGAGGTGACTGGTGGTGGCTGGAGGTGAGTGGAGGTGAGCGGAGGACGAGGGAGGTGAGTGGAGGGCGAGGGAGGCGAGTGGAGGAGAGAGGAGGTGACTGGAGGTGACTGGTGGTGACTGGAGGTGAGTGGAGGACGAGGGAGGTGAGTGGAGGTGACTGGTGGTGACTGAAGGTGAGTGGAGGACGAGGGAGGTGAGTGGAGGAGAGAGGAGGTGACTGGAGGTGACTGGAGGACGAGGGAGGTGAGTGGAGGTGAGTGGAGGGCGAGGGAGG
>JARBJD010000635.1:0-27091 GCA_033064195.1 Blattamonas nauphoetae | reverse complement strand
AGTGAATGTCACTGTTTCTGCGCTGCTCGTCAGATCGACGACGATCGCTCCTCCTATCACTGGTGGACAACCAGAAGATGACGCAATTCCGTCTTCTGTGAAATGCAGTGTTGTCAGAGCAACTGAAAGCACCTCCATTCCAGCCAGTTCCACTCACTGTCACGAATGAGAACGCCACGTTCGTGTTCTGTCCAGTGAAACCGAGAGACTTGAGTGTGAGAGTGCCAGATGGAATAGTGAATGCACCAGCGGTGACCGTGATGGGGAGGTTGGTGATTTATGACCAGAGAATCACATCTGATGTGATGGAGGGTGCGTGAGCCATAGTCAGAGCAACATCGAGAGTGAACGAGTTCTTCGAGCTGGGAGAGAGGAGAGTGTGCGTGATGGTTTGGCAGGAAGTTGGAGCAATCCACAGTTAGCATGTTTGGCTCCATTCGGATGGGTGTGCGTGGCTGCTTTCGATGTTGGGAGGGTAGCTGGCTTGAGAGTCGTTAGTGCGGATGAGCTGATGATAGTGGAGAGAGTGGATGAGAGGTTCAACTTGTTTCCATTCCCAGAAGTGCAACATGTGGTGAATGTGATAGGAGTTGTTGTGGTGTATGAGCAACCTCAAACAGTACGAGAAGGGCTCCTCCATTTCCGAGTGATGAGTACGACGTGAAGGTCACTCCTGTCAGTGACAGTGTCTCACCCGTGAGTAGATTAGCTTGGACCGCTGCCCTTCGTCGGAGGTGGTGATCGAGCTGAATGTGCATGTGTTCAGAGGTAGCGAACCTCCTGTCTGCATCAGCATGCTGTGAGCAAAGCAAGCTGTGAGTACACTTTCATCCAGAATGACTTTGGTTTGTGTTGCTGTTCCACTAGACATCACTGTGAAGGGTGTGGTCAACTTGTCACTTTCCGACATCGGAGAAGAGAGTGTAGCTTGTGTGACGATGAGATGATTAGTAGGAACGGTGAAGAGTGCTGTGACGATGAGGATGTGTCGGCAAGTGCATTTGTTGCGGTTGAGGATGAAACGGCAAGCACGACGCCTCTTGAGAAGGAGGGCTGGAGCGGTGTGAGAGACGAGGTGAAGAAGGCGATGTTGGTGAGGGTAAGTGAGCCCGTGTTTGATGCAGAGAGGAGAGGATTTGACGGGGCAGCATTGACGTAGAAGTCGAATGTGATGCTTGTAATGCTCAGTGTCTTGGTGGTGGAGATTGAGCTTGGTGCTGTGATTTTGAGTGGGCCAGTTGTGGATGCTGACTTTGGCTGGATGGTTGTACCCGACGCGTCCACATTCCCGTCCAGAACTCCCACAGCCACAACTCCCCCTCGCGAGAAGCAGACGAATCGAGCGTTGACTGTCGGATCGTTTGCCGATCCAGTGATGAATTATGCTGGTGTCAGGTTGGAATCGACATCGGTGCTGTTGGTGTAGATGACTTGTCCCGCAGAGGTAGTGTTCTCACTGAAGGTGAGTGTCTTCCGGTTAAAGAGGGAGAGGGGTAGAAGATGGCGTGGATGGCTGCTCCTATCCCCTAGTTGGATGCGATGGAAGAGAAACCGCAGGATGAGATTTCTATCGAGCCTACTGTCATCACAACCAGGTTCCATTGATCGGTGTCCGTCGTAGTGAGTTCCATTGGAAGGTTTGTCGCAGAGAGTGTGCCCGTCGTCACTGTCACATTTGCAGTGATGTGGTAGCTGGGTCTGTCGAACATATTTGCCATCTCAGTGAAGTGCAACTGACAGATTGTTGTCAAGAAGACATTTTTCAGTTTCTGATGATGTTGTGTTGAACAGCCTTGCTTCAATGATCACTTTTCTGTTGTTCCGTCAGTCACTGTGATGAACTATCAATATCCTCCTTCTAGCCCGAAATTTCAGCTGTCATCTGTTTATCCTTCATTCCAGATCATTTCTCCTTCTATTCCCTTTGCGAATTGGGCCTTTCATTTGCCTTTCTTTCGTGATTCCTATCTCGTCGTTGCGATCCTTTGTTGTTGTCACTACTGCGGGATTTTCTCTTCAGAATCCATTTTCAATGTTTGTTGCGTTCGTTCTGGTTATTCGAGTGCTTAATTGAGTTTTTCCTCCAGATCTTCAGACTCGGCTTCTAGCATTCTAACAGCAACATCTTGCCCCAGAAGAGATGGATTCTATCGTCAGAGTCCAATTGTTATGAAAAATTTGATCTGTTCTTTTCCTTGTTTTCATAACAGTGTGAGATCGTGTCGATTGAAATGTAGTCCATTCTTCTTGGCTCAGATCGAACAAAGTGCGATCAATTTTGTTTGTTCAATGTCACTTAAGACCGTAAAAGTTGCTTAGATGGGAAAGCTATAAGCTTGAAATCATTGGATAGAGAGAAAATGGGAACCAGAAGATGTGAGTCCGGAAAACAAGATGAAAGAAGAGATATACATTGTTTCTTTGCAAGTTGAACGGAAACACCAAACATAGGGAGAGTTGACACATTGTAAAGTGTAGAATGGAAGATCTTGTCCTGAAAGGGAGAGTGGTTCCCTTGTTGACAATGATCGAGACTTCTGATTGATGGACAGATGTCCAGAAGAGGCTGACAATGAATTTGAAAGATAGATTGACTATAAATCCGATAATACCAAACAGATTGGAGTATTTCACAGATGATCGTGAGAAATTGGTATGACAACCTGAAAAGGGGGAAGGTTCGATGATGTCGAGTATCTGAGGAAGAAAAGACTGAAAGAGGTCACGATATCCGAATTAGCACAGTCAGAAGACATGAAAACGGAAATTGACGGTGAGAATGACAAATAACTAAAAGATGGGGCGGATCAATGGATAATGGTATCTGACGAAGAGAGAAGGTTTTGCCCCAAATTACTGCTTGAATATAATGAAAGAAAAGATTTGAAACAATAAAATGGTCGATGGCTCTTGAAGCCGACTCGTTTGTGATCCAAAGAGAGATCATTGAGATGAAAATACTGCTGGAATGCACGTGGAACGACTATTCGATGGTTTTCGACAGTTGTACACAATTTAGACAATTGTTTGGACCAGTGCGTTGAAGAATCGAAAGAGGGCTCATTTTTCCACACTGAACGTAATTAGGAAATATAACGCCAGAAACGGCATCAGAGGTGGTTGATAGGGTGTAATAAGTACGGCAGTGAATCGAATCTTCATAAGATTGGCCATACAGTGTGTTTGAGTGTGAATTCCTCACTTCACGTGATCTTGTGTGAAATTCTCAAAATACAGCTGATATGGGGATCGGAGCTCCCAATCTGGATGCGAATATCAGCTATCTTGTAGATTTCTTCTTCATAGTTCACAATTTAAAGGATGATGGAGATCCAACCCTTAGAAGTATTCTGGAGCAACACCGACCGGCACTTTTGGCCGGTCAGCCATGCCTATTGTATATGCTTAACAGACCAACTTGAGTTTCCAATTTAAACTCCAGTTGGGTCTATTGACCTACTTTTCACCCTTCTGGATGGTTTGAAAAGAAAGAATGGTTGTGATCGCATTCTCAACAACCTTCTTCGATAATGTCAGCATCTGATTTCAATATTAAAGACGGACTCCTTGGTCTTGGCCAAGATGTTCTCTTGGAAGTCATCCACCAAATGCACTCCCTTCGTGACCTTCAGAACGTTTGATTTTCCCACGAAAATTAGATCTTTCTTTCTCTGCTCAGTTTGTTGGTCTCTGCAAACAAACGTACAAACTCACTGAACATCCCCGATTCCTGTGGTCAACAGAAACAGCTGGAAGCGACATTACAGGAACCAGGGCGTTCATCCTTAATGGAGCCCCACATGTCAACACCGTGACCGATCCAGTGGCCTATGTCATGCACAAGGAGGATGTAATCGGCAGCATCTTCGATATAACTGAACAAGAAGAATGCCCCGACATTGAGTCGCAGCGTATCCTCTCGATGGGAATCATCCACAAATCACTCCTTATCGACAGCAGCATCTCGTACTTTGCTTATGCTATTCTCTACATTGATGGAAAGAACAAACTCCACAAGTTGCCCTCTCCATGCCTACAAAGGGTCATCAGGACAAGACAATCAAGTTAACTCAAGATTGGTGCGATAGCATCAAGCTTCCTCCAGAAACGGAGAAATACGTTCGTGTCAAGACCCAAGGCTCATTCACCATCGTCAAGACCGACAAGGGCAAATTGTATTTCCGTGGAATGAACTCGTCTGGAACTTGGCAAGAAAGCGAGGAATTCATCACCTTCGCTCCATTCAACGACGAAAACGGTGTTGTCCAGAGTTCACTCGGCCCATCCCGCATCAGGTCGTTCTACTTTGAGGATGTCCGCCAATACTACATCCTCGAAAACGGAGCTGTCTTCCTCACCGGTTATCGTCTTGACTTCCTCTCGCCCAGAGGCGGGACCCATGCAAGGTGATGGTCTGATTGAAATCACCGACTCCACCAAGTTCAAGCCCAAGTACCTCGACTGCATCCGTGGAAACATTCCACAGCAAGAAGGCCCATACGGAGTGTTCGGCACATTCAAGCCAGTTCGTTACTACCACCGCATGCGTAACTTCCTGATGGAAGATGGAACAGTCTTCCTCCGCACATTCCAGTCAGTAGATCAGAAAAGCTTCTGTTCCTCTTCCTCACCCATGGACAAGGACAAGTTCTTTACCGGAGAGAAGATCGTCACCATGTGCCACTTCAGCCGTGAAGTTTATGTGACAGAATCAGGCCGTGTATTGATCGTTGCTGGAGACAGACTGAACGACGAGGTTGAGGAAGATCTGAAGAACCCAAAATGGACCCACTAAGTTCCATTCAGTGTCAACCGTCTGAAGAAGGTTATCCTTCCAACAGACAGCAGCATCTTATACTACAAGGACGATGGTCGTTTCTTTCGCCAGTACAACGAGAAAGTTGGCGTGGAAGACAAGCCTCTCATGGAAGTTACAGAGATGCTCACCAAGCGCTCAGAAGACAAGCGTTTCCCTGGAGGAATGCTTGCTAAGCACTACTGCCACTGCGGTCTCCAGTACTTCTTCCTCTTCGAATAAACAAGTCACCTTGACCAAATCATCCACATTTCCTCGAATTACTTCATCATCTTCTTTTCCCAACATAATGAGCAAATTCTTGTGGATATCGTTATCAACATACTCATTTGCCTGATTCAGGCTTCAGGTTGAATGCGAATATCGAGTCGCGCAAAATTGTGGACAACGATGTCGGACCCTTTCAAAATCTTAAGTCACGACTTCGTTTGATTTCGAATGACTTTGTTCCAAGTCATCCTTTCTCAAATAACGATTCTGAGCTTAATCTAGTGCGCCTCTCAACGAAATGAAGTGATCACGACGAAAACAAACACTTCCAATAGTATTTTCAACTTGACGTCTGAGAACACAACATATAACTCTCACAGTGTGGTGTTAATGTGCGGTGTTGGTCCTCTCGACTTCTACACTTGGGTGGAAGAGAATCCAATGACTTGCGACATATATGATCGAGACAGACAAGACGTTCCCATCACAAGGCCAACAGAAGATGACACCCCGAATATGGTGAGAGGGATTCAATAGTTCAATGTGGAAGTGTGTTTGGGAGGACGTTCAGAGAAAGAGTACTTGTTCAATGATACCACCAATCTCCATCTTTGGTTGACAGCAGCAGAACTCATAGTAGTTGAAAAGCGAGTCGGGGAGTTCTCTTCGTGTTTAACTTTGACTTGGAGTGAAATCGTGACACTGTTCATCCCAATCCAGCTGGAAAGATTGTATCGGCAATGAGTCCAAATGTTGAAGGTCTGAACTCCATGAAAATCATATTCAACACACGTGACGAACAATCACTGAAGATCTGAGCATGAACGTCAATTTCTGCGATGTTGTTTTCGAGTTGATTTGATAACGAAACCAGATAATACGGAGATGGTCTCAATTCTAAACCAGAAACAGACAGAAGAAAAGGAATTGATCGGGAGGGATGTATGGCATACGATTGTGAAGAGTTCTGTACTTATTCAAGGAGAGAGCAGAATGAGCCTATAAAGTTTCCCGTTTCGTCAAGAACAGCATAGTAAATGTGGAGAAATCAGTGTTGGAACCTCCAAGAGCGATATTTGTCTTGAACATCAAGATCACACCCACAGTGTTTTGCAAACATTCTCGAACAAACCTCACATGGACTGGATAGAGACTTATCCCTCAGAAATTGGAGTCAGACCGGAGCGAATAATATTGGCACCGATCGTACAGGTCGGTGCAGTTGTTCTTAACACTTCATTTTATGACCTTTAGGAGTGCGACTAATAGGGTGTCACAAAAGGGGTAAAAGCAAAAAATGGGGACCAAAAATACATCATACGCCCTAGATCAACATGAAAAAATCGTTACTTTCGGATGCGCAGATTCTTCAATTGGCGGCTCTGGAACAATACCGGACCATCCAACACCGTGGCGAACGGTTCGTTCGCCTGTGCATGCAGCACAACATCCCGTTTGCTCGCATTCTTCGACTCCATTTAGTGTCGAAGAAAACCTTATACCGGGCTCTGAAACGAGTCAGATCCAACCAACCCTGCGGGATTAGAGGCAGACCATCAAAGATTACTCCTCATGAACGAGATCAAATCAAAGAACAGATTCATACTGATCGGCAACATCGACACTTCCATTCAGCGATGGATATTCGTCGCATGGTTTGACTCCCATTCATTCTTCATTTCCGTATAGTGTCAAGAACATATTCAGGCACGCCCCATTGTTGATCCGCACCCTCAATTATCTCGAACATACGGATATGCGTTCATCCGAAACGCCCCCGATCTCGTCGCAAAAAAGAGTGAGCAGTTCCCGCACGAACGATTCAAACAATCGTCACGAGAAGTGATAGTGCCCTGGTTACAGACATACTGTAGATTACACCAGATCCATCCATATAGTCCAGGTTTAATCATCAACCTGGACGAAACTTTTGCCTCCTCCGCCCCGTTCCACAATGTTATCGTGGCTGTAGAGCCCAACGACCCGAGACCCATAGTCCCACATATACCGATCCCCCCAAAAATCACCCTGATATTGACTGTGTGTGCGGATGGAGAAGCTTTACCGACAATCATGATGGTTCCATCTCAACAACTTGCGCCGGAATATTCTCCATATAGATCACCATCTCTCTATATTCAGCCATCCCCACAGACGCGGATGACCAACACACTCTTCGCAACGCTTTTCCAAATGATTATCATTCCCGCCATCGAACAAAAGCGCATGTTTCTTGGGAGACAAAACGAACGATGCCTCCTCATTATGGATGGCTTGAGATCACACTATACCCTCAACGTACAGATGTTGTGCCAACAACACAATATAGATGTGGTGATTCTGCCAAGTCACACCACCCATCTATTACAACCAGTAGATCAGTTTGTAACCGCCAACTTTAAGAACCATCTCCTCCACTCAATCACGCCACATCCTCTTCAAACAGCGAGTGAGAAGAGAGCACTCTTCATCCGAACATGTCGAGACGCGCTGGACAGAGGACTCTCCTCACAAACTATTCGAGAATCTTTCCGAGTTTCCGGAATGTTCCCACCCTCGATCGAACCTATCCTCTCAAAATTAACGGATGCTGAGCTTCAAAGACAGCCTCCTCAAGCTCAGGGAAGGCGCGATCATACCAGAAACGGACTCTGGTTCGTATCAGATGCCCAGATTCGTGAACAACTACACGCTCCAGTGAACCCTCAACAAGACAATCCCGGCCAAGACGCTGATCAAAGTGACAGCAGCGATGTCGTCGATTTTATGAACTAATTTTGAAATGCTTTTAACTTCACTTAATGCGTTCTTTTCTGCATTGTTTTGAAATGGGTCATCACTTTTGGTCCCCTTTTTACTTGCCCCTAATTTGTGACACCCTAAATTAATTAGAGGCCTTTGGGTCCCAATCTTCGATTTACTAATCCCTCCTGAATTACACTCCCGAAATTGTGTCATGCAACTTTCCGTTGTCCATTTGTTGATTTACCTCTGACATTTTGACCAAATTACCCCATATTTCATTGTTTGGATTCACAAAACACACGAATTACCAAACCGAAACCCAAAATGAAGAGGACTGAACAGCTGAGGAAAGAATAGAATCGATCTCAAGTGAGATCGCGACTGATCAAAGGTAGTCTGGACCAATTTTCCTGTTTCATTATGTGATCTGTCATCTTCATTGTTTCCCTCACTTTTCTTCATTTTCAGACTTTTATCGTATATCTGACTTACAAGAACAATATCTTTGAAGGAACTTCCGAAACATCACCAGAAACAAAGAAAAGACAAATTGGGCTGAAGAGATCACGGACAGATGCCCGTATCAAGCACTTCCAGATCAACACACATCTTCATCAACACGGTATTCACTTTTTCTTCCGTAATTGATCCAACATTGTCAGAAAAACGGGCTCAAGTGTAGATACCACTCGTGAAAAGAGCCATCCCTATCTCACGATCGCTTCAGTGGAAGTTTCTAATTTTCCAGAATCAATAAGGATGGACTGTGTGAATCAATTGTACCTCATATTTGGCACTTTCTAGTGACGAATTTCCACGGAAGAAAACGACTCCAGCAATCACTACACTCCCGAAGATTGGTGTTGATGACCACATCAACTTCTTAAATTCGAATCCAATAGTCTGTCAATCTTTTCTCATCTCCTCTCCTTTTTCAAGAAGTGACTCTCATCTTGTGAAAGTAATTTCCACAAAGAAATAGAATACAATCCTGGCCACAACAATTTGGAAGAACTTTTACCTGTCTTTCGACAGTCTGGTGGGATGGTGTCTTTTCGAGCGTGTATTCTGGAGAATGTGACCCATTTACTGTGATCATTTTCTCGATGCTAAAGCATTTTAAGGTTTTCCGGACACCATTTCTGAATAAATTAAGAGTAATTAAAGGTGTTCTAAAAATTCTGGATGATATCAAGATTGGGGCCCAAAGGTCTCAATTGCGTTTCTGGGCAGGTCACCCAAATGCATAATTCTTCTTAATTTTCACCTTTCATCGTAAATCAAACAATTCTATGGTGTCCGGCAACAAAATAAAGAGACAAAAAATTGGAAGTTGGAGTTCAGAGTCGTGAAGTTCAGAACCAGGTTTCTGGATGGATTGGAGCTTACAATCGAAATGTGGCATCCACTTCGGAAGAAACATAATGAAATTTTCCCTTTTTGCTTCAATCATCAGACACTGGCCAATCGAACAGATTCATTGATAAAGATCTGTCCCACGACTTCAAAGCATCAGTGGTTCAACAACTGCACGCAATGTGCAATTTTATTTTGATCATGGTTTGATCGTTCACTTTTCTTAAATCGAGGGTCATGCCAAAAAATAAGCTGGAAAAAGGACACGTCACATCGAAAGAGGTCTTCACTGAACATATCGGACCGTTTTTCGATCCACAGCTCACTGAAATCCTCTATCTCGAATTTGTCCAGCTTCGTGGGACTTCAGATGCAGAGAAAGCAAGATGGTTCGTCCAGAGAACCAATCTCGTTCAGCCCATCAAACAGATCCAAGGTGAATCTATATCGCGGGGTCTCGGCATCTTGCCATCCACATTCTCGCGAGCAAAATCTTTCCAAAGCAAGAAAAAGGAAAGAGGAATGGGAAACAGACTTTTGAGTGACAAAGAGGAAGAAGAGGTTGTTCAGAAAGCAATCGACGCCTTTCGAACGGAAAAACCATGGAAGCTTAAGGATCTTCGACAGACAATTCACACAGACTTCGGGATAACAGTCTCTCACAACTTCCATCACCGACTTTTAAGTCGACAAGAAGACAAACTTAAGCATGAACGCTTCAAACCACGAGAAGTATACAGGATGAGAGCCAATCCAGCGGACATAGAAAGGCACAATGATGAAATTACAAAGGTATTCGACGAAACTCCATGGTCTTTTATTTTTCACACAGATGAAAGTCAATACCACGCTTGGGAAGATTGCTCAACTCAAAAATTTTTGGTTCCAGTCGATCAACAATCTGAAAATCACATTCCAGTTTCAAGATCGGAAAAAGCAATGACTCTCCTCCCTTGTCTTTGTCTCGACGGATCATCTGAGATCCCATTCTTTGTGATCGGGACTACCATCGATGTTCTGAAAATGGCCCAAATTGGTGTTGTACATGGCCGTGACTGCTTAGTTTATCAGTCAACGTCTCAATGGGTCGACTCCGATCTCTTCACCCAGTGGATCGAACGAATCCTTGTTCCGACAATATACCATCGACGAGCTGCATTGAAACTTCCCGATCAAAAGGCTGTACTGATCACTGACGGACTCAAAGTCCACGGGACCGACGAAGTTCGCAAGATTCTCGAATCACACAATATCCAACTATATCTTCTTCCTCCCAACTCATCTCACCTAACACAACCGTGCGATCTCGGCATTTTTGGGGTGTGGAAGATGAGGATAAATGAATTACGAGGGAGAGAGTGCGATACTACTATTGAGGAGTTGATCGCAATTGCCACATGTGCCTATATTCAAAGTACATGCCCAATCTCTGTACGAAGTGCTTTTCGATCTGCAGGTTTGGAGGTGAGTTTAACGGACGACGGATTGCTCCCAACCGTCAACCACAAAAAGCTTGAACTGATTGCTCAAAAGCTCCGTGGAGAAAATGTCTCGATCTCCCCCAAGAAAGAGCCCACTCGCAGAAAGACACGTCCACAACCCTTTGGAATCATCCTAGCCTTCTCCCAAGATCCAGAAAAGAAAAAACAATCGAAGAAATGCAAATCGAAGAAAGCGACACCAGCAACTCACACATAAAATATGCTACGAACAGTTATCCTTTTCATACACTCATTGTTAATCTACTCAATTCAACGATCAAAATTATGCGATAAATCGGAATCTTGTGCGATCAACCCAAGCATCGGTTTTAATTGCACATTGCGTGCTTGCGTTGAACCACTGATTCATTGTGTGAACAGCACGGATCTCTTCTAAACAACCAACACATGTTCTCTTGACACTACGCATGTTTGCCTTCAACCTGAAACAATCAAAGGCCGGACTCTCAGCTTCCCCGTCACAAAGGTGTGACACTTCGATTCAGTCATTTTTCCAGCGAAAAAGTCCTGATCATGCACACAGACCATCGCAAACCCTTCTTTTCTCAATAATGTGTGATACATTGATTATAGCCGGGAAGGAATGGCGAAAAAGACCCAACCAGCCTGGTCGTTCGATCTGAAGTTGATAATTTCCTCTGAAATCTCACCATTCCAAATCTCCTCGTCGGCGCAAATTCAACCGATGCATTCAGTTCTTTGTACGACCCAACAACAGTTTCCTCCACGATCTCCATTGGATATCGTCGTCTATCGCTGAAGGGAAGTCTGTGCATGTGTTTTATGTCCATTACTTGTTTTCTTTTATGTCTTGAAAACTCGACAACTCCATTGTTCTCGAATAGATCGTCGTTTCTTTTGATTTTGTTGCCGGACACCATAGAATTGTTTGATTTATGGTAAAAGGTGAAAATTAAGAAGAATTATGCATTTGGGTGACCTGCCCAGAAACGCAATTAATTAGTCGCACCCCTATATCTCCCTATTTTCGCCACACCTGGTCGAATTCCGCGTAAAAAGTGATAATCTTATCATAGTGTGTCACAACCAGTTTTTGTTTACTTTTCATCACTTTTTTTGACTTTATTCAGAATGTTTCTCTGCAAAAAATTGAAATTATTGAGTTTGAAGGTGCAGATGTGTCGAGGAGGGTTCTAATTCAAGTTTCAGAGAAGAATCGACACTGCCATCCTTCTGCTTGACCACTTCAATCTGCTGTTCGGCATCACTGTCCAATTCATTCGGAGAGAGACGGTGCTTTTCGGCTGTTGTTGGTGCTCATGTGAACTGCCTCGTTGTGACATGTGCATCTGAAGACGTTGTCGGCGGGGTGTGTCGTGTCAGATCAGCCGGCGACTCCTTCCGCTCTCCTCATTTCTCCTGCAGCGAGTTGTTCGGCTTCGGTCTCGCCACGAACGAGTCTTCCAAACGCGAGAAATCGTCGATTTGCTCGTCTCGATTGGAGTTAGCGATTATCGTGTTGGACAGGACGAGGCCGTGCTTGTCACCAGTCAGTTGGAGAGCAGGTGGGCTCGGCTGCTCCTCTCAACACTCAGGCGCTGTTTCTGATGCTTCAATTCGCGTCTGGTCTTCCTCCGAAGTTGGTTCGTCCTCGTTCTCTCCTCTCCACTCACTCTCACTCCCACTCTCGCTGTCTTTGTCTGTCGGCGTGTCGTTCTGGTTGTTCATCTCTCCCATTGCTTTGTTGCGTTGTGACTAGTCATCCCGCGAATCTTCTACAGTGACTTCAATCTTGTCTCTCGTAGTCCTTCGTCTTTTCTCGTTCGCCAGCCTCCTCGCTGTCTGATCCTGCTTCCCGCATGTCGGTGACTCCTACTGCATTTGTGTTGGAGCCACATTCATCGGATTTGCCGGAATCGACGAATAGAAACGCAAGTTGTGGACGGCATCAGCAGATCCTGTCTGCTCCATCAGAATGCGTTGGTCAGTCTGGTAAAGCGGGAACCCCACAATGTGTGGTTTGAGGGTGACTTTATGGGAGTTGGAAGGTGTCCGTGTCGCTGTCACTCGCCGGTGTCCCGCGCATCACCAATCGCACAAGGTCGGAAAATGCCCCCACACAGGCAAAAGGTGGGCGGGCCAGGGTTCTTTGTAGAGGATTCATCGACGAGCGCCCAGTGTGTTCAGCCAGCCGCAGCACTTCGCGAAGAGTGCTCAGGTCGTTTGAGTATTTGTTGGCCAGCACGATGAACACTGCCAGCGCCAGGCACAGCTTGTTTTTCAGCTATTTCAGGTCCGTTGCCCCTCTCCCTCTCAGCTCGGTTACGAGTGTGTCTCCGCCTTCTTCTTCTTTTGCTTCTTCTTTCGTCTCATCGCTGCTGGGTAAGTCTAGGCTCAGATCTGAAAAAGTCTAGACGCAGATCTGCAGATCGGTCTAGGCGCAGATCTGAAAGTCTACACGCAGATCTGTCATTACACTCGTTCTTATCGATTCTTTACCGCATTTTATTCAACAAACACCTCAATATCCACATCACTTCCACTTTTTTTGCTCATTTCTTACTTTCTGACTTTTTTACAATCTGGGTTCATCGTTGTCAAAGAGATCCTGGGTTGATCTCGGACTGTTCCTTCCCATTAACGCGTCTTTCAATGAGAGACCCTTCCAGACATTTTTCCGGAACTTTGTCGTCGGATTCACGAACATATAGCCCTCCCGACTCTCCATCTTCTCTACACCGCCAGCATTTAATTCTCCACTACCCAGACCGAAGTATGCATTCCATTTGGTCATTTCACCTCTCTTACCTGATTTCCAAGTTCATTTTCCTTGATCTCCGAGCCCATCCTCCACTATGTTCCGTCTGAAAAGTCAACTCCAGCTCCCATCGACAGCCTCGACGGACGGTGGTCACTCAGGATTCGAATCCGCTCACAACTGAGAATTTCTACTTACAGAAAAGAGGAAGAATTGAAACAGAACGTCCAGAATAGCGAAAACAGTACAACATTGTGAGAACGACCAAGAAAGGCGACGATGCGAAGGAAACAAAAGGGAAGGGGATGAAGACCAACAATTTGAGGTTGATGAGGACATCGAAGGAGAATATGAACAAACAGGAAGAGGCAGTTGAAGATGAGGTGAACAAGACGATGGAGATGCCGATGACAACCTACAAGAATTTGAGCAATCAGAACGCGAAGACAGAGATGCTGAGGAACAGTATGAAGAAATATGCGAAGATACCGGATCTTAACAGAATGCACATGGGGAAGAAAACAAGAATGATGAAGTTGTCGAAAACGATCATCTCGACGATCAAGATCCCAACACTGCCGGTCCTGAAAATGAGCAAGCTGAATCTGAACATGAAGATTTGCAGGAGGAAGATGATGTAAAAGCTGAAGAAGTGGAATATTTCGAAGAAGACCAAGTTGAAGACGAAGAAATCGAAGCAGAAGTCAAAACGCGCTCATTTGGCGCACGAACCTAAAAGAAGAATCAAACGATAAAGAAAACGAGATGCAAGAAAATGAACAAAATTATAAGGATGATGCGAAATTTGTAGAACCAGTGGATGAACAAGCAGAAACAGACGATCAATTTGAAGACAATGAACAAGTAGAAGGGACAGAATTAGAAGCAGAAAAAGAAGAAGACAGCAAACACTCAGTCAAATCACGGGAGAAATTTCAAGGAGATAAATCGTCCCGGAGTTCGAAATCCAATCGGACATCCAAAAGATCAAGCTCCGAATCTCGGAAATCACGCTCTTCAGAAGAAAAATTGGATTTCCTCGAAGAAACAAACCTGAAAAACAAGATGGACAGGAGGAAGTGTTTGAAGACCAACAAGAATATGGAATGGAGGAAGGCAACAGCTTCGATCCTCAGTTGGACAAGAAATCAATGCATTAATGAAAAACCAACGAAAATGAAAACGAAATTGTGACAACACGAACATGTGGGGAAACAGAATGTGGAAAAGTAGGATCGGTGCGTGGTACTGATTTCGAATCCAATTCTGACGCTGAAAAGGAAGAATCAGGCGAAAAAGACGAAAATGAGTAAGAAAACGACAAAGAAGTTGTGGTCGAAGAAGATGATGAGGCAAAATTGGAAGAAGGGGAAGCAACTCCAAATCAGCAATCTGGATACAAAGATGAAGATATTCGGTTCGGAATATTCTTTTCACGAATCAGAAGAAGGAGTGGACGAAAAGGAAAAAGGAGAAGAAGATGAGAAGGAAGTGGAAAACGAGGAAGCAGAGAGATTGGCAAGGGAGAAGGCTGAGGAGGAAGAAGCGGTCACGGAGAGAGATTTCAAACGCCTTCAGGATGAAGAAGAGGGGAGGGCGAAATTGGAAGATGAGGAGCGCCAGAGAGAGGAAGAAGAAAGGGAAAACGAGGAAGAACGACCTCGACAAGAAGACGAGAAATTGAAGCAAAACTGGCCGAGCTTCGACGACAGGAAAGAGCACAAGAAGAACTGATGCGAGAAGAACAGGAAGCAGCACGAAGACGAAAGAAGGAGCGACATGAAGCGAAGATGGAGAAGAAAAGGAAGGAAGAGGAACAACGCGAAGCAAAACGAAAAAAGAGAAAAACCACTTGGTCCATATTCAGCCATCAAAGACAAGCAATGTCTAATCATCGACACCGCCATGTTCAGAAAGAACATCAAACAGAACATGGCAGCCGAACTGAAGAAGGAGAAAGAGTGTGGGAAACAGGAGGATGAAAAGGAACAAAGTGAGAAGAAAGTAAAGAACCAGGGAGCCATGACAATGACGAAATTAAACGTGATCCCGTTGGCCCAATGCTCGCTGATCTCGCTGGAGAATGATGGAGAGTGGGTGGTATTGGACAACATGGGAATTATGGCGATGAGCGCGATGACATACAAATACAGTTAGACAAAAACAACAACACAGCCGATCACAATCAAGATCACCGTGTTCAACTCATCGCTGGCAGATCAAGGAATCTTTGCCCAGCCGCTGCTGAGTTTGTTCACAGACGCCGAGCCCGAGATCCTTCTCAACAACGTGACCTTCAAGAATCTGATAATGGTCGAGAAGACACAAGATTCCGGTGACACAGATCATCAAGATCGAATCGAATGGAGCGATATCATTCACCGACACAACGTTTGACGAATGAGAATATTCGAGCACAGACAATGAAAAGATCTTCATTGCAGGATCACGTCTTCACACTCAGATCAAGGCAGCGCAATGGAAAGACTCGTTCTTATCCACACAGATTAGATCTGTGCTGATGTATTCTCTGGAGCCGCCTGAGATTCGCATCCTGCTGAACGCAAGCGTGAATGAGGCAAGCACCCATCCGAACTGTGGGTCGTATCGCTTCACTTGCTCATCGCTGGATTCAGGATATCGCTTGGCAGAGACGAACGAGTTTGAGGAAGTTCAGACGCAGGCGAACTCGGAATTGCTGAAAACGATGCGAATAACACATGAAGAGGTGATTCAGTCGCATTCGGAGGCTGAAATTCGGACGATCACTCAGAAGAGCGATGCTGGGATCGATGTGAATGCAGAAGGGAAGACAGCAACACTGAAGCACATGATCTTTAAGCTGGTCCCAGCGACGACGATGGAAACATTCGTGTCTGTGGAAACTGGTGTCCTGTCGCTGGAAAAAGTGACACATTGGAACAGACACAGACACGGAGCTGGGAGATTCTCTACACTGCCTGATATGGATCAAGGAAGGGAGCACACTGATGCTGGTGGACACACCATTCAAATAGCTGAGTTTCACTCACGAGACACTCAGAACAGTGCTCTACATCGAAGCATGGGGAGTTCTGTCGACAACACAAGGCTCACCATTCATGGAAATCAACTCGAATGCGACCGGATCACTTGTGTTCCTGGAATCAGATGATTTGGAACGAGACTCGAAGCTGGAGCCTCTGACGTTTTTCTCGTGCGCAACGGAATCTGTTCTTTGGGGAGATGGACGGGCTGACAGTGAACGACGATGGGGATGATAATGATGTGTGTGGACTGGTGGAGTTGCCGTGTTCTTCGCTGGACTTTGGATTTGAACATCTGAAGAAAGAAGAGAAGACACTGGAAACAAGTTTCAAAGTGGAGACGATTCAGGAGAAGGCCAGACGAGCACAATGGACAATCTGAAGATGGAGGTTGTGGAAGGAACACGAGAAAAGGCGGTTCTGACACTGCAGCTGCATCGACAATCGCGTTCACTGTGAAGAATGAGGAAAAGCTGAAGATTGGATACAAAATCTGAACGAGCGTTCTATCAGTTTTGGAAGACAGCACATCGCCATGGCTTGCCAGAATCTCCGCGAAGATCTGTGCACTGGATCCTCCCTCGGTGCGGCACTGTCATTCTTTGTGCGGAACAATCATCTTCTCTCGATGAGGGAGATCAACTCTGATTTCACTTTACTGCAACAATTTCAAAAAATGAGAGGTCACCAACACATTCTTCGTTTTCCACGTCACTTATTTTGATATTAGATGTTTTATAGTGAAAAATTGAGACAATAATGACAGATCTGCGTGTAGACTTTCAGATCTGCGTCTAGACGGATCTGCAGATCTGCGTCTAGACTTTTTCGGATCTGAGCCTAGACCTACCCATCGCTGCTCCCGACATTCCACTTGCTCCACTGATCCGGCTCGCTTTCTCATTCAGCTGAGCGTGCGGGTCCATCACTTGGACAGTAGGAGCGTATGAATCACACTCAGCTTCGAGTTCGGCGCAGTCAGGTTCGAGAAGAAGTGGAACATCGCATTCTTCGCGATCTCGTGCATCTCCTCCGCCTTGTTGCGACTGGTCCTTCAGCCATGCTGTGTGTTTAGACACTGTGCTTTCACATGGTTCCTTCGATGTGCGGCGAAGACGAGCGCGGTTGAGGGAACTTGGGGCTTGGGGACTTTCACGGGAACGATTCTGCCTTCGGTTGGGTGGAGGGTGTTCGACGGTAGGCGGAAGACTTGAAGAACAATCGAACCGGAGTTGATCACAAGTGGGTTGATATTTTTGACATCAGAGATCGTAACGGAAAAAGTTCGAGTGACATTTCGATTTTCGAATATCCTTTAATCCTTCACAAATTCACATTGTTTACATTTCTAAATGAAGATTCCGGACGTTCTGATCTGCAAATTTGTTCAGTCTCGGGATGTGGTCTGATCCAACCATAATCGTATCTTTTTATGACATTTTCTTACGGGGCCGTTTTTTCGATTTCAAAAGTTGTCGAATACATCGTTGTCAAGAATGAATGAGTTCTCAATAGTCTTTTTTATGATTATGCTCTCTATTTCGTCATCTCAAATCGATACGTTTTATTGGCCCGAAAGACAACTTAGTCATGAGTTATGTGCACAGTTTTAGAAAAAATGTTCATGGAACCAATACAGTGAAATGGATTCACGAGAAAGATGCACACTTCCAGTTTGGAGCTTCTGAAGTTGGAAATGTGTGGGTGTGGAGAATTGACTTGACGACGATCTCCCACTCGTCCTGCCGTAGCTGCTCAGCGTCTAATCTCGTCTGCGTGTGTTGTGGTTTGATATCGACGAGATCTGCCTCAAGAGTCCCACTTTCGTCCTTTGCTTTGGATACAGCTTCGCACAAGTCAAAAATGAACTCTACCCGACACAGCCATTCCAATTCATCAGCCATCCCCATTCCCTTCACCTCGGGCAGCTCAAGAAGAGAGTGGCGTGTGAAAGAGATAAGGCGAGCGAGAGAGTGGCGGTTTACGGTCTGAACTGTCGTGACTGAATGACAGTCAAAACGAGCCAACGACCACTCCACACAATCAATGATAATGTCTTGTTCTGCCTCCGTTCTCTATTTAGCGTGAGTTGGGATCTTCATGTTCTTCTTTGGTTTAGATGAAGGTATCTGTTTGTTCTGATGTGAGTTCAGGACAGGTAGGATCGCTGGAAGCAGATTGGACAGGTTATTGAGGGGATGATATGGCTGGGTGTCTGAGTCGATGGTCGTTTCTTTAGTGTCTTCATTTCTCGTCAATTGATCATTTTCCTCCTTCAATTCTGTTTTCGCTTCCTTCACTAGTGTTTTCTCTTTCTCTTCTTGTGCTTTGTTTGTTTCTGCGATTGTGTCTCCATATGAATCCCAATCTCTCGGGATCTTTTCATTTTGTGATTCCTCTTGAATGTCCGATAGTGGTTCTGAGATAGTTCCTGCTTCAAGATGTGGTTGATGTGCTTCTGGTGGTTCTAGTGTTTCGGATCTGTCCTGTACTTCTACAGTTTTTCTCTTCTCAACTTCCTCTTCCTTGTCCTCTTTATCCTTCTTCTTTCCAGTTGGTTTGGTTCATTCCGATTTCCTTGACTGTTTTGTGTTCTTGTTCTATCCAGTGAACCATCCCAATACTCTGCATTGCCCGATTTTCGTGCATTCATCCTTCTGAGTCTTCCTTCCGACTTTTGGTGGTGGTGGAAGGGCCTCCTCCTCTTTCTCCATGTTTGATAGCAGTTGAGTGGGTTGTGAATATGTGCAGGGTGCTTAGGCAGCTTGGGAGGTTGGTCGGTGGTTGACGGTGGATACTTGGTAAATAGTGAGATCTGGTTCCCCATTCCACCAAGGATCTCGTTTGAGATTGTCAACTGGGAGAGTGGATTAGCTTTGTTGTTGAATGGGAGCGGAAAGACCGATTCGGTGCGGACGATGATTTCAGGTAGTGCAGTTTTGTTGCGGTCCTGTCGATGTTGCGAGGGTGTAGGCTGCAGAGAGGGGTAGGTTGTTTGTTTCGTCAGTGTGGATAGGAGATTGGGCGATGGAGGAGATGGTTGGGAGATGTTAGGTGTTCGACCTGTGCGTTCACGACCCGATCTGGACAGTGAATAGGGTCTGGTCGGTGGAGGGGGGTATTAAAATGAATATGCAGGGACATTGAAAGGGTGAAGTGTGTAGAGTGGCACGTGTGAGTAATCCAACTGTTGGGTGGTGTGGAGGTGGTCAGAGGGTATGAATTTACAAAATGACGAGTTCGAGATCACGGGCGGGTTTGGGACATTGGGGTGAGCAATTTGAAAGGATGATGCACGGCCATAGTGGGTATCTGGCGTGCGATCACAGTGATTGACATTTTTCTCGGTCGGATCTTGCTCCGGGGCCTCCATCAGCTGGAAAAAGACTTGTTAAGGTGCAGAAGTGCAAAAGGGGGTGTAACAGGTATAAAAAAGCGCGTCCAAGCCGGGAAAGTCTGTCATTCGAATTGTGGCGAAGCGTGCGAAATGGGTAAAACCAAGATTCAATTTAGAGATTGTTGTGAGATTCACGAGTGGATGTGAGAATGTGGAGAGAGAGTAAGGATTTGAGATCTCGAGGATGGGAATGAAGAAATGATTTGGAGAAAGTGAAACGAGAAATAAGACGAAATGAAGAAGTTTCAAGGCAGAAATGAAAAGAAAAAGATCAAGTCTCGAAGAGACGGACATCAGAAGCTAATAGGATCTCCGAGCTGAGAATGAGATGTCAGGATACGTTTGGGTTGCGGTAGGTAAGGCAGGTGCAGAGAGGCGTGGAGCGAGGAAAGCGAGTGCAGAGAGGCGTGCAGCGAGGGAAGCGAGTGCAGAGTGGCGTGAAGCGAGGGACGCGAGTGCAGAGAGGCATGGAGCGAGGAAAGCGAGTGCAGAGTGGCGTGCAGCAAGGGAAGCGAGTGCAGAGAGGCATGGAGCGAGGGAAGCGAGTGCAGAGAGGCGTGGAGCGAGGGAAGCGAGTGCAGAGAGGCGTGGAGCGAGGGAAGCGAGTGCAGAGAGGCGTGGAGCGAGGGAAGCGAGTGCAGAGTGGCGTGCAGCAAGGGAAGCGAGTGCAGAGTGGCGTGCAGCGAGGGAAGCGAGTGGAGAATGGACTGACATAACTAATGTTGCTGCAGTTGGACTGGAGTGAGTCCGAGTTCACTCCACCGTGCACAAACATATCAGATTCGTCGTCGGGGAGAGTGTCGTTGCGCGAGATGGTGCGTGCGTGGGATATAGGCATGCTGGCAGAGTGGGTGTCGATGATGGAAGCGTTGGTGATAAGGGAACCCTTCGTCAGAGTAAGCTGGGTGAGTTGACTGGCGAAGTCTGTATCACTGGTTTGATGGAGCTGTGGCTGTCCGCAGTTGAACATTTAACTGAGGACGATCGACTGGAGCGCAGAGAGCGACTCTGTCGGCGTAGTCGACCAAGACATGCTTGTGAGGTGGTCGACGTTTGGATCGAACCCGGAATGCGTCGTGTGAACGACTTGATGTCGTAGGATAAATGTGAAGGGTTTACTGGACCATTCTTTGAAGGAATACCACGAGAAGTACGTGCGCGTGCAGTTCTTGGTGTTTTCGAGATTGTAATCCAGCACGATGCGGTCGTCGACGTTTGGATCGAACCCGGAATGCGTCGTGTGAACGACTTGATGTCGGAGGCTAAATGTGAAGTTCTGTCCTTGACCTCACACGCTGATGGTTTATGAGTGACTGTAGAGTGCCACAGGAGATGTCAGCTTTAAGAGCAGACGCGTCGATGGAGGATTTCGTCAAGGTAAACTTGACGATTGTGATTCGCGCAGAGTGGACGTAGTTGGTTTGTACACTGCACTGTTGATGGTAATGGTCAATTTTTGTGAGAGTGCTGTCGATGTTACTGGGCTCCACGGACGATTCAGGAAGGATGAGGAGCGTGCAGAACTCGCATTGATCAATCACTTAATCCATAAACTAAGTGGCAACAATTCGAGATTCACTATGTTCGATTAGTCTAGACTATTGTGTGAGGCACTGATTTTCACCACTTTTCAGGGAGATAATGATATTTCAGAGATGAAGACTGCAGACGAGTTTTGAGATCCTTTGGAGACTATGGCATTTGCGAAATTTCAAGTTGTTGCTATTGCTGTATTTTTTCTGACAGAATATCCTTCAGGAGCTGTACTTTGCTCCATATCTTTCGGGGCAAACTGTTGTTGAATGGCTTGTTTTTGTTGCTCTGTGGAGACAAATTGACCAATTTTGAGTTGGATCGGGCTTGCTTGTTTTATTTGCATCTATTGTTGATGGTTCTGTTGGTGGTACATGTGATAGCGCTGTTGAAAAGTGTTCAGAACCAGAAGGTGTTGTTTCTTGCCCACTAGTTGTGATTGCTGCATCTGAGCTTGAATGAAGGCTTGTTGTTGAGTTTGGTGAGGCGGTCGGAAGTGTGTGCGACACGGACAGTCGGAGGAGATGAATGAGGAGTGAGTGAACACTCAAAAAGTTGGGATTGGTGTGAATTGGTCGAGTTGATGACAAGGAGGAGGGGAACACGCTTTGTGATAGTTGACAATGGACGAAAAGATATTGGAATTGCGGGAAAACATGCATAAGTACCATCTAATCATCAAGAGCATGATATTCCAGAGCTGAGAGGAGTGGTTTTTTTGACCGTCGATCCACTGGCGGAAGTGAGGAAGGAGGTGAATTTGCGATGGGTGGAGGGAGGAAGGAGGTGAATTTGCGATGGGTGGAGGGAGGAAGGAGGTGAATTTGCGATGGGTGGAGGGAGGAAGGAGGTGAATTTGCGATGGGTGGAGGGAGGAAGGAGGTGAATTTGCGATGGGTGGAGGGAGGAAGTAGGTGAATTTGCGATGGGTGGAGGGAGGAAGTAGGTGAATTTGCGATGGGTGGAGGGAGGAAGTAGGTGAATTTGCGATGGGTGGAGGGAGGAAGGAGGTGAATTTGCGATGGGTGGAGGGAGGAAGGAGGTGAATTTGCGATGGGTGGAGGGAGGAAGTAGGTGAATTTGCGATGGGTGGAGGGAGGAAGGAGGTGAATTTGCGATGGGTGGAGGGAGGAAGGAGGTGAATTTGCGATGGGTGGAGGGAGGAAGGAGGTGAATTTGCGATGGGTGGAGGGAGGAAGTAGGTGAATTTGCGATGGGTGGAGGGATGGAGGAGATGAATTTGAGATGGATGGAAGGGGAAAGGGGGCATAACCTGTTCGAATAGAGTGGCAGCGGGATAAAATTAGGTTATTTGGTGAGGATGTCGGAGCATGAAGAGGTCGTTGGGAGATGGGTAGGGGGTGGGAAGAGGATAGTTGGTGATGGGTTGGAGGAGTAAAGAGGGAAATTGGACATCGGTTGAGGGTGTTCTCACTCTTGAATAGAGTCAGAGAAGATGATGACCCAGACTTGTGGGCCATTGAAGACAGATTTCTCACATCTTCAGACAACCCCCAAGAAATATTCAAGCAAAACTCGAAAATTCTTATCCCCATCATATCTTCTCGCAACCATGGAAGCTTATATTACAAAACCCAAATCAACCATTAGCACGCACGGGAAGGAGATTTACGACCTTCTCGTCAAACAATATCGCGACTATCCAGCAGCACCTCTCATCAAAGCTCTGGATAGTCGTCATGAACTCATACCAATCAAGGAGATTGTCCTTGCTCATTACAATAGTTTGGCTTTCTTTTCTCTCATTCTTTCTCTCTTTAGATAAATTCACTTCACTTATTTCGTCTTTAACTCATTTACATCGTGAAATGAGGTGCAAAGACGACAAGGTGAAATTGATGCAGTGTGTCTCCCAAGTACTCTCACTTGGCGAGACACAGGCTGTTGGTTTCGACGTCGAGGAGGGGGCATATAACTATGCCCGCTCCCGATTCGACAGAATCGGTGGGAGACCTCGGAATCCCACTCGACGTCGACCGGCCTCAAAACAGGTTCCTTTTCCTTTTTTCAATCATTCTCACAGAAAATAAACATCCTCGAAGACACTGAACTGATGAAAGCAATAGAAGATAAAACGTCACCAAGCTGCGAAAACCAGAAAAGAAAACCACAGAAGAGGGTTAAGAAACGTATGCTCACACTCCTTTTCACCCAATTCTCTTTATACTATTAGAAAAGCCAGCAGTTGACACACTGGACGACGATGACCTGCTATTCCTCCTCAGCAGGTCAGATAGTCCATCAACTCCGGACAACTCCCTCGAAACCATAGCAACCGAAACACACCACATCGAAACAAGGCTCCTTGAAACAACGAAAAAGGAGCTTCACCGTCAGCTAGTTGAGGAAGGAAAAACCAAAATCTCTTACTCTACTTTCTGCAAACAAACAAAATTCCTGAAAAAAGCAACAAAAAGAACCGACCTCTGTTCCCTTTGTGAACGAGGCAAATATTTACAAAAAAAAGAAGAAACATTAAAAGCACAAAACAAAAAACTCACAGAAAAAGAACAAAATGAACTAAAAACAATAGAAAAACACAAAAAAATAGCCGAAACACAAAGAAATTATTACAATTCATCCATTTCATCCATAGACGATGACACATTGGTCATCGTCATGGACTTTAAAGAAAATTGGTCATTACCTCTTTCCAATGACCAAGTCGGACACGATTTTTATCTAAAAACTTCAGTTTCTCATCTCTGCATTACTTGTTTCACCTCACAGAATTCTGTTATCAAAAACATATCACAACTTTATTTCCCCTGTTCTTTCCTCATGATCACCGTTTTGTTCAAGAATGTCTTGCCGATTTATTTTCTCTTGATTCATACACTTCCAAGAAACACATCACTGTATTTACTGATACTGGTCCGCATTTTAGGAACCAGTATGTTCTCGGTTACTTTCTGTCTTCTCAAAATCCCTTGTTTTCAGGGAAGAAAATTCAGTACTGTTTCTTTTCAGAGCAGCATGGGAAAACTGCTGCGACTCCGAATTCGGAGTCCTTTCAAATTTTGTTTCACATCACCTCACTGAACCAATCCGCTCCTCGGATGACCTTATTGATTTTTCACTTCACATCTCACTCAATTGAATGGGAATGACGGAAATTCCGTTCATTCCTTCCACCGGTGTGTCTCTTTTGATAGTTCATCTTTTTATTCACTTTAGACATACTGTCTTCCCAGACAGTCACTCATATTTTCGGGTCATAATCACCGGTCTGAAGGAATACCTTGGATTTTTCCGATCAGATACCTCCTTGACCGGGGCCCCTGTTTGTGTGAACGCGTCTTCATTTGACTTCTTATTGCGTTTTTCAGAGAAGAGGAGAGGACAAAAGGGAGAGGAAGGTGTTTGAGAAGGAGGAAGTTGAGAGACGGGATGAGAATGAGGTGAGTTCGGGTCTTCAGTCTCTTACATCTTTCGTTATTCATATCTTTCAAATGTTTCTTCTTCAACTCCTAATTCTCATACTCTTCATTCTTTTCCTTCTTCACTTATTCATTCTTCCCCTTCTTCACTTATTCATTCTTCTCCTTCTTCACTTTTTCATTCTTCTCATTCTCTTGTTCATCCAATCACTCCAACTTCTCCAATTCTATATTCACCTCCAAGCTCTCCTATTCTTTTGATTCTAATTCATTTTTCACCTCGCCATTTTATTACAATTAAACCCCTACCACCTCGCTCATTCCATACCTGGCTTATCCTGCCAGGCCTTTTGGCCGAACAGGGCTAGCCTAGTACCATTTACGGCCTTGTGTCCGGTACTAGGTTCACAGCAGGACTTGGAATGAGTGAGGACAACACTGAAAGACATATTTTCATTATTGATTTCTGTATTAGAACAATTCCGTTTATATTTCACAAATTTTTCTCTTTCATCAACAATCATTCTCATTTTTGTCTTCTCTCTTGTAGGTTGTCTGTCATTCACTCAATTCCTCCACTAGACTTTGGATCATAGCATCAAGTTCACTTCAGTTGTGGTAAGAAAACGATATGTCTCAATCCTTCTTCGTGACTTCTTTATCTTCCAGGTCCACTAGCGATGGTGTACATTCCTCCCAGCCACCAACCTACCACTCATCTCCACTCCCCCACCACTCAGCCAACCTCCCCATCTCCACTCCCCCACCACTCAGCCAACCTCTCATCTCCGCCCCCACCACTCAGCCAACCTCTCATCTCCACTCCCCACCACTCAGTAGTACACCACCATCAATATTCCCACTCAAGCTCCACCACACCCTCACCATCGCTATCCATCGCCACCAAACACCCACTTCGCTCCCTATCGCCACTCAAACACTCCGCTTCGCCCATCGCCACCAAACACTCCACTTCGCTCCCTATCGCCACCAAACACTCCGCTTCGCTCCCCATCGCCACCAAACACTCCACTTCGCTCCCTATCGCCACCAAACACCCGCTTCTGCCCCATCGCCACCAAACACTCCGCTTCGCCCCCATCGCCACCAAACACCCACTTCGCTCCCTATCGCCACCAAACACTCCGCTTCGCTCCCTATCGCCACCAAACACTCCACTTCGCTCCCCATCGCCACCAAACACTCCACTTCGCTCCCTATCGCCACCAAACACTCCACTTCGCTCCTCATCGCCACCAAACACTCCACTTCGCTCCCCATCGCCACCAAACACTCCACTTCGCTCCCCATCGCCACCAAACACTCCGCTTCGCTCCCTCATCGCCACCAAACACTCCACTTCGCTCCTCATCGCCACCAAACACTCCACTTCGCTCCCCATCGCCACCAAACACTCCACTTCGCTCCCCATCGCCACCAAACACTCCACTTCGCTCCCATCGCTACCAAACACTCTCGCCTCATCGCCACCAAACACTCCACTTCGCTCCCCATCGCCACCAAACACTCCACTTCGCCCCATCGCCACCAAACACTCCATTTCGCTCCTCATCGCCACCAAACACTCCACTTCGCTCCTCATCGCCACCAAACACTCCGCTTCGCCCTCATCGCCACCAAACACTCCACTTCGCTCCTCATCGCCACCAAACACTCCACTTCGCTCCTCATCGCCACCAAACACCCACTTCGCCCTCATCGCCACCAAACACTCCGCTTCGCCCCTATCGCCACCAAACACTCCGCTTCGCTCCTCATCGCCACCAAACACTCCACTTCGCTCCTCATCGCCACCAAACACTCCATTTCGCTCCCTCATCGCCACCAAACACTCCACTTCGCCCCCATCGCCACCAAACACTCCGCTTCGCCCTCATCGCCACCAAACACTCCATTTCGCCCTCATCGCCACCAAACACTCCACTTCGCCCTCATCGCCACCAAACACTCCACTTCGCCCTCATCGCCACCAAACACCCACTTCGCCCCCATCGCCACCAAACACCCACTTCGCCCATCGCCACCAAACACTCCGCTCGCTCCCTATCGCCACCAAACACCCATTTCGCCCTCATCGCCACCAAACACCCAGTTCGCCCCTATCGCCACCAAACACCCGCTTCGCCTCTATCGCCACCAAACACCCGCTTCGCCCTCATCGCCACCAAACACCCACTTCGCCCCATCGCCACCAAACACTCATTTCGCCCTCATCGCCACCAAACACCCACTTCGCCCTCATCGCCACCAAACACCCACTTCGCCCCTATCGCCACCAAACACCCACTCTGCCCTCATCGCCACTAAAACCCGCTCGCCCCCATCGCCACCAAACACCCGCTTCGCCCTCATCGCCACCAAACAC
>JARBJD010000634.1:0-27114 GCA_033064195.1 Blattamonas nauphoetae | reverse complement strand
TCCGGAAGGTTCATGCCCTGCCGGTTGTTCCATTGAATCGAAAAAGGAACCACAAAATTGCGGAGAATTCGCTTTACTGCAGCTTTTCCTCCATCACATCTTCGATGCCCTCCATTCTCAACATTTGAAGGCTGTTCTTCTGTCGTATTGCCCCCTTGTTTCCTGTCTCCAATTTCGGTACTGTTCATGTGAGTCAGAAAAACAACAGAATGAGTCCTCATTTTCGAAGAATGAGACAACTTGGGATCGTGAGTACGACGGGCATATTCAGGACGAAATCCATTGTCGGTTGAGAATAGGAGATATTCGAGGAGATTGGCGAGGAGGACAGAAAACAGGATTGGTCTCCATCGTTGATCGAAAAACGGTTCACGCACAAATGCAAAATATACTCTCCAAAGGCACGAGAACTCTGCTTCAATACCGTCTTGTAACAGCTTGTTGTGCATTGTCACCAATTTCGAGATCTGCTTGTGCACCCGGGTGGCCAGCCAGAGAGAGTTTTGGAGGATTTCCATGAGGTTGTGTGGATATCGACTGTTTTGACTGCCAAAGAGACTGAGAACTGAGAGAGGTAAAGATGTGAGGATCAGATCAGCTTGGACGAGGCTGAGATGAACTTGAGCCGAACAGTTTTGGATCAGAGATTCGAGCATCTCCATTGTGGCGGTTTTAATGACATGTTGGGGTGAAGAGACGAGAACTACAATTAATTGTACGAAGCATGTCAATGATTCATCAGTAGTTCGTCAATGCAGCTGAGAAAAGAATCCGCTGATTCTTCAACTTCCAGATCCACATTGTTGAGAAATTGCACAGCCTTCGTTTCCAAAGATTCATCAAGTACAGGCTGTACATTCAAAGCGGCAACGAGAGACCGAAAGACAACTCCCTTTTCGGGGTAAGTTTCATTGTCATCAGATTCTTCCCAATTCAAGAACGGTAAGCAATCCATTGAAATGGGAATTGAGGGAGGACAAATCAGCGCGTGATAAACTTGAGGAGGTGTCTGTTGTCTTGATAGCCGTGCTCATTTTGTCTGAGTCAGCGAAACCTTTATTATGGGTCAGAAGTGAAAAACCATGATTCTGAGATGAAATTATCGTCCAAAACGACGTTATGCAAAAATCATCCATGATGATGAAATATAGCTGTGTGACAGAGTTTTTAGGATGTCAAAATGTCAATAATTTTGGTCTATGGGATATGATCTTAACATGATCTTGTCAAGAGCTCGGATTGTGCTCTGGGTAGTTTGAAACATGTTGAAATCTCATTTTCCTTCGATGTGGAAAGCCATTCCGGTAGAGACTGATGCGGTAGTGCTTGATGAAAATTCAAAACAACAATGTAATGATGATGAAATGTGATTTTAAAATTCCTGTATTGGAACATACAATGTACAAAAGACAGAATAAGACCGTTTGTTGAGATATATCTCAAAGATGATGCGAAAAGGAGGTTGGAAATGGATCGGGTGACAGACGGATCAAGACTGTAGAGACAAAGAGAGATGGTTTGATTTGTAGTGGTATAAGCGAAATGGGAACCAAACTGGCATAGGTGATACTCCTAGGAGAATTGGAACGAGAAATCATTTTGAATCTCAGAGCCAATTGATTTTTTAATATGACTCATTCTAATTTCCATCTCACTTACTACTGAAAATATTGACATTTCAGAGTAGTCAATATTTGGCCGTAAATTCAAAATAAAGGCGAAAAACGGACCTCTTGAGAAAGTGTGTTTTGAGAGCAAATTTTGAGTACTTTTAGAAAACAACGTCGATTTCTTTTTTATTCAATTTTTAATTTGTATAAAATGAGCAGCGTCTTGACACCAACACAACTACTGGAAATTTTGGACAAAGAAGATTTGAAAATGAAATCACCTCCAACTCTCAATCGACAAGGAACAACATATCTCACAGGAAGCACTTTCGAATACTATCTCGAAGAGAAACCAGATGAAACTTATCAAGTGTACGTCAATAGTTTCGTCAAAGGATACAGACCACATCTGAATCGCCAGAAATATCTTCGACCAGCAAATCGTTGTACAAAAGAGAAGCTTATTGAATCAATGAAAATGAGAATTGTGAACTCATTTCTGAATACACTCATTCAAGTACTCCAGTAACATATCGACATGAAGGAATTGAATGGATAGTAATCCCATCAAAATGGATGAAAGGATTCCAGAACTCTCAAGAACAAACCGAAAACGATACACACAATCGTTTGTTGAAAATGAATTGAAAAGAGAATTGTGAACTCATTGGAACATACACAAAGGTACTTGAGCCATTCAAATATCGCGATTTACGAACAAAGAATGAGTATTATGTTCGCTTGGACAATTGGTTGTATTTTGGAGACCGTCCTCACTTGAGAAAGTACCATGATAGGTCATGAAAACACTGAAAATCTATTTTGACCACAAATCACTGAAATCCAACATGATAACCATTTCGAAAAATTCTGGAAAAATTCTAAAATCTCGCGGACACTGTCGGTCATCGATCAAAACAATCCTGATGAAAATCGGTTGAGAATTCGTGGAGTTACGTACTGAACTTAGGTCGAAAAAGTGACCAAAAAGTCGATGGTCCGATTTTGCTACTATGAACTGCTTTTATGGCTCCAGAATTGTGTTCCAAACACGTTTGATTGTGACGGAAATCATTTTGAAAGGTAGGATTCTCGATAAAAGCACTTCTGAGATTTTTGGTTTGATCCGACCCATTGAGGTTTTTCGCGTTTTTGAGATTTTTCAGAAAAGGTATGGACGTTCGGGACTATGTCCTTTTGATCACTTTTCGTCGTCTTACGGTGTTTTGGGTGTGAAAACGCTAGTTGGCGTCTTTTGTGTCATTCATCTCTGAAAACTTTTGACACACTCTACATTCCGGACGCTTTTGTGAATTTTCACATTTCACTACTTTCACTTCATTTACTCCGTTATTGCATCATTTTAACGAACCATAGGTCAACGCTGAGACGTATGGCGCTTTTCCTTAGTTTCATTTTGTCGGTTCTTCGATCACACCTCTGACGACACTCTTGCACCAACATTTTGACACTATGGATTTTTGATCCGATTTTCACTGCAAATCCTTCTTTCTCACGGTATGAGTAAGGTGTGCTCGAATTTTGAGGAGATTTTGTCGGATAGTTCTCTCATAAAGTCACTTTTCATGTTTTCACTTCTCAACTTTTGACCGTTTTGTCACTTCAAAACCGACTGTAGTCCCTTTCATTTCATCACTTTCTCTCCCCATTTCACATATGATCTGTTCATCATTCCTCTTCATTTTGCTCAATTCACTTCCATTTTGTGGGCCGTTCTCACTTCACTAGCACATCATTTTAGTCAACTTTTCATCAACTTTTCACAAAACAGAGTAAAAGAAAGCGAAACAACCAACAATGAAACGGGCAAGTATGAAACTGAGAGGGAAATTGACGATCGTGAAAAGGTGTGAAATGTGGCGTCAATAGTGAAAATTAGGTCTGTGTTCCGGTTTTCTCTCTTAAAACAACGAAAATGATTCAAAAAGTATGTGAAATGATGAAGATTCTGGAAAAATTCCGAGAACTGAAGTGAGCCGTTGAAAGTGAGATCTCGGTAAAAGTCCGGAATCTTCACTTAACGGAAATTAGTGTGTTGAATTTGAGAAAAGTTTGAACGAACTGAGTATGAATGAAGTGGTTAAAAGAGTAAACAACGAGAAAATGAAGTGCGAACAGGTCATGAAAATGAAACAATAACGAATGAGAAACAAGTAACAATTCAATCAAAACAGAGAAAACAAGTCTAAAACAAGAAGAAAATGAGAGTGAAATGATGAAGAATACATAAATGTGCAAGATCTGCACCCGGTTGTGAATCGCTCAATAACTCTGCAAAAGTCCGAAATCTTCAAAAACGAAGCATACCACGATGATCCTGAGCACCAGAAGAATCAGAAACGCGACAAATCAGAACGAAACAAGCACTCTTGAGAATTGAGTGATCGAACCCATTGATCCTCGATTCCAGTGAAAATCCAAAACTGAGAAATCAACGAAAGAAAATCTAATTTTGACTTTTTAATTTGTATTAAATGAATCCAACTGAAATGTACAAGGAAAGACGTCGAGTATGTTCGGAACAAGCATTAATTGAATCAATGAGAGAAGAGAACTGTACGCTGGTCTCTGAGACTGTCAGAAATCATGTGCCGGTGACGTATGTTCATGAGGGAGTTGAATGGAGAATAAAACCAAAGTTGTGGAATCAAGGAAACAGACCTCACATTGCGAAACGTCGACACTATACTCAATCATTCGTTGAAAATGAACTGAAGAAATACAATTGTGAACTCGTCGGTGAGTACACTAAAGTTCTAGTTCCATTCACATATCGAGAGATTGGCGGAAGTGAAGTGTTCAGAATTAGACTTGATGCATGGCTGACTGCTAAGAAAAAGCCCCATCTGAGAAAACAGAAATAAACGCTCAACTTTTTTATTTTCGGATTTTTATTTTGTAGTAAATGACACTGCTAAAACCAATCAAAATAGAATTCAAGAAATTCGAGACCTCTTTCCGAATACACAATTTCAATTTAGCGATGGTCGAACGTACAATCCCGACAGTAAGAATTATCAACATCACAGATCATTGCTCCTGAATATGCTTCAACACACAGATCTCGAGTTTCCACATCCAACAAAGAATCTCGATCTCAATCTCATTCCAGATTTTATTGAACAAGTGAAACTTCGACAACAGATGGCGTCAGAAGATCGACTTGCTCACCGAATGATCGTGGAAAACATGAAAGCAAATCCAAGAGTGCACAAAGATGAACTGAAAAAGCAAGTGTTCAGAATGACGTGGAAGCTGAAATCAATTGAAGAGAAGCTGATGGATCATTGGATGAAGAATCTGTTGATCATTCAGAAGAAAAATGAACAGATGGAAAAGAGAGAAGTGCAGACATTTGATGGATTTGAAGAATGCATAGTACTCGCTGAACCACGTGACAAAGCAGCATTCAATGAATGTCTCATGAATGCACGAAGGAAGTTCAAAAAGAATGAGGTTGAGAAGGTTGAAGACAATGGAAAACCATATCAGTTGTACTTCCACAATCATCTGAAAAATGTTGAAGAAATCACTACCTTCATCAAAGCAGTGTTCGACAAGGAGAAAGATCATCCATTCAAGATTAGTATTGACTTTGGCAAGATTATTGAGAGGAAAGATAAAGATGAGACAACTTACAAAGACTTCAGACCAGAATTGGAGAACACATCAAAGAGTTTCCCAACGGTGATCAGAAGTTCAGGAGACATCAATGAGTCTTCGAAGTATGCAATCAATCTTATCAAAGAATCTCAAGAGAGAACACTGATGGATACGAAGACAATGTACATAGCATTCCACTCCATTCTGGTTGCAGTCTATCGATTCCCAGTGGCAGGAAAAGCAAATGCGATTCTCACTGAACACATCAAAACGAGAAACGTTCGGTACATCGATTCTGAGTTCAACATCTGCTTCTTTCAATCATTGTCGTTCCTCACCCTTCCTGAAGTGCCTGGGAAAAAGATATCAATCAACATGAGAAACGTTGAAGCAAAACGATTGTTCGCTGTGCATAAGAAGCTGACACATCTCAAACCACATCAACTAACTGAGCACTTGCGAAAATATCCTGGATTTGATATTGCATGTGATATGGAGACAGTCCTGCAAGAATTTAACATCACAGTTCACATTTATGAATTTGACGAAGACAAGAAGCGCTATTTCCTAAGTCAATCGTATGTCAACGAAAATGATGATGCTCGTGTTCTCCCACTTCTGATGATTCCACTCACTGCAACTCTCGTTCATGTGATGTTCATTGTTGATCCTGAGAAAATCACTGGATGCAAACTCTGTCCTTATTGTCAGTCAAGAGGATTCCAAGTCAAGGATTCTCACTTCAAGACATACTACGAGAAGCATCTCAGAGAGTGCAAAGAGCTTGATGGAAAACACGTGAAGAAGATCTCCCTGGACAAAACTCCAAGACCGTACGTTCCACATATTCTCAACAATAGAACAGATGAATTTCTGATGGCACACACAAAAGACAATACGAATTCAAACCAACACAGTACTACATCACATACGATTTCGAAACCATGGAAGATCTCATTCTTGACAACTTGTTCTCTGATGACAATACTCAGTTGATTTCTCATCTGAAGCCTCTCTCCGTTGCATCAGCAATCAAAACAAAATCAGGGGTGAAGTCAATCTATTATGATCTTCGAGATGGAAAGGATTTTGTGAAACAATGGATCAGAGAACTCTTCAAATATGCTGAGACAGTTCGAGAGGACAACTACTACGAAGACCCGGAAATACCCTCTCAGAATGAAGTCAGTGTGATTGGATTCAACAGCTCCAGATTCGACATCAACCTCATCTTCCGTGATCTCGTTGACAAGGATTGGAAAGTGGTGAGCTTCCTTGGATCAACAACAAAGTACAAACAAGTTCTGATCAGACACGAGAAAACACAACAGGTACTCCGCTTCATTGACATGATGTCATACACTGGACCAATGACTTTGGACAATGCAGTCAAAGCCTTCCGAGGAAACACTCTCGCCGAGAGCTCGACGCCTTGCAAAGGCAAGACCATTCTTCAGAAATCATTCTTTGCTTACGAATCATTCGACTCATCAGACTACGACACAGTGCTGAGCAAACAAGAACCATTCTCCAAATATGAATTCTACTCCAGTCTGAACAACAGTGAAATGTCCGACATTGATTACCAAATATATCTTGACGATTGGAACAAACAAGGATTCAAAAACAGATGGGATTACCTCAAGTTCTACAACATCAGAGACGTCGAATGTATGATTGCACCATTGGATAATCTCATTGATCTGAACTTCCAATACAAAGTGGACATGTTGCACAATCTCTCACTGTCAGCAAATGCTTCTGCAATTAAGTATGCGTGCGCGTATAAGGATTTTGATATCGATGATGATTTCAATGGAGTGGATCAATCTGGTGAAATAAAAATCACCAAGCAATACTGGAAGTACAAGGATGCATCATACATTTATCAAGACCAGAAAGCTCATCGCAATACTAACAAAAACGTCACTGAAGCAGATTACGATTGGTTTGTTCAACAGTGCAAGAGAGTGTGCTATATCTGCAAGAGTCACTTCTCACAAGCAGTGCGACCAACATTCGATAGAATCGACAATTCGAAAGGACATTCAAAAGAGAATGTGAAGATCTGCTGTGACTACTGCAACACCTACAAGTCAGACAAAGATGAACATCTCACCAGATTGAGAATTCAATTGAAGAAATACTGCATATGGAAATCATTGCCAATGACTCTGACACATGAGCAAACATATCACAAACTGAGAGCCGCAGTGACTGGTGGACTATCGAATGTTCAACATCGACAGAATATCAAAGACGTGACTCCAATCAATCACTTCACTTATGAAGATGGTGTTGTCAAATCAACTGATACTGAACATATAATGACACATGTTTGTGGTGTTGACTTTAATTCCCTCTATCCAAGTGCTTTTTCATCAATCAAGAACAAGAACAATCCATACACTAATCACCGAATGTACATGCCAGGAAGATGTTTGTACACCGCAACAGGAGATAAAGAATGTCGCAAGATTATCGAAGACAAAAATCAGAAGACACTATTTGTTGCAGAATTAAAAGGACATATCGACGAGAAGTACATACATGATTTCATTAACTTCCCACCAATCTTCAGGAACATCGTGGTCAATACAACAGAAGAAACCATTGGAGAGAAGACATATTCGTTGATGAAGAAACATGGATTAAAGACTGATGACAAACAACGGAAGCTGACACAACTCTTGAGTACACACGATCAGTATATGTTCTTTTCGACATACTATCTGTGGTTCCTCATCGACTATTGCCACTTCATTATTGATGACATTAAGAGTGTGATGGTATTCTCAAGACATGCAGGATTTAAACCATTTGTGACCTCATTTATGAATGACAGAATAGAAGCAATGAAGGTTGGAAACAAGGGAAAGGAACAATTCTGTAAGACGAACTTGAATGGAAGTTACGGATACGATGGAATGAACACTGAAAATACAACTCAATCACAATATGTAATGAGAAGAGAACATACTTGAAACAGATGATGAAAGGATTCGTAGCGACAAGAGAGATCAATGAGGACAACTACATCGTGATCGAAGACAGAGAGAAAGCATCATGCAAGACATGTCTGCAAGAAGCAGTATTCACACTCGACAATGCCAAGTTCTGGTATCTGAATTTCATCTACAACTTCATGTACAAGTGCCTAGACATGAACAAGATTCACTTCTGTGAGGGAGATACTGACTCTGCGTACTGGGCAATTAGTGGTGATCCAAATGCAGGTATTCATCAACAATTTGAACACGTGATTGCTGACAAGGAATTCTATGATGCACACAAATATGAATGGTTTCCCAATCCTGAAAAGGGTGTCGATGATGAGAAGAAACTGTTGGGATTAGCAATTGAGAAGGAAGGTGAACAGATGATCTGTCTTGCACCCAAGTGTTACTCTCTCGATGAGAAATGCAAAATCAAAGGAGTGTCTCTAAAGAAAACAAATATCACAAGTGACGATTATAAGAAGTGCCTCAGTGGAGAGAAAACTGTGACAACAACACTGAACTTCACCGGAAAACGGTTCAAGCATCAGAATGATGCGTTCCAGACGAGAAGAATCGTGAGCGAAGAGAATACAAATGGATTTGAGATAGCAAAATACAACAACAGAAACTCAGTCTCAGTGGAATCCATCTGAAAGCAATCGTACTTGACAATGAATCGTGTCCTCCATTCATTCATGGACTGAAAGCAACTGATTATATTATTGAATAAACACAAACTTTATTTTTGTTAAAATGAATACACGACAGATTAATACTTTAGTGAATAGGTTACTTCGGTGCACACAGCATTCCAAAACGAAATAGTCGAAAAGAAATGGACTTTAACTAACGTTTTACCTGTCTATCATGGCGCTGATTCTAATGGACCTTTTGATGGAAATGATGAAACATACTTCGAGGATTGGTTCAATGGAGGTTTATCTCCTGAATTATCACTACCTGATGGAAGAAGAGTAGTTCAACAATTTGTAAGCAACTTCCTAGGAGTTCGTATTCGGGATAGCACTGCTAAACTTGCATTCGAAGCATATCAATTTTATCATCACGAGGTGACTCAGAGAGTGAATTTTTCACCACGGATTCGAAGGCCTGCAGAGGCAAGACCAATACCAATTCCAGTGCAAAGACCAATAGCAATAGAATCACCTGAATCTCCAATCAAAATTGGACAGAAGAGAAACTTGAAATCAATGGGGTTTGAATATGAATATCCAATGAAGGAGAGGAAATTTGAAGAGGAGGACGATGATGACATAATTCCCAATCCACCAATGTCAATCAGAACAACTCCATTCAAACACCCTGTGAGAGAGATCAGACACTACGAACCGACGACACAGCAAGTGCTCAATAAGTTGGCACAAATGAAAGGATTGTTTGATCATCAACAGAGAAACGATTCAGAAGATGAACAGATCAAAGCTGAGAACTCCATCATGAATAATCAAAAGCAAATGGAACACTTTATTACCTCACACATTCTGGATGCAAATAAAATGAACAGAGACACATTTGTTCGAGCCTCAATAAACAGAAAGATTGCGAACGAAGATCTTGACTTCATTCTGACTCACACAAAACAAATCCCATTCGGAGGAAGATCATTTCAGGATTGGTATGAAGAATTTGATCACAGATGGAGTGTAGCACATCCGAGGAAAATTCAGAGAGAAAAAAGAAGTGACAGAATGAGAATTGATCCACCAACGATGCCAAAAACAACGGAAAAAATAGTGTATCCATTTCGATCAAAGATGCAGTTCATGTCAAAGTCAATTACTGGTGATCCACAGAAGACTTCAGACAGAAAGGTTCCACAGAATTGTGACAGACCTTACTTTTCTCCCTAGTTTGGATCCTGGGAAATTGATCTCGTTTTCATTCAATCACCAACGTCGAAAACAGTGTTGCAGATATACCTCTTCGCAATTAACATCAACACCAAATACCTGGTTGTCATTCCAGTTCTGGATAAATCATGGAGCAAAGTCAAGACTGCAATCAATGACCTGATTAATCATCGTGGAGTTCATGTCAACAACATTCGTGGTGATGGAGAAGCTGCATGGACAAGTGGAGAAGCATCAGAGTTTTTCAAGGATCAGAATGTCAATACATATTTCACAAGCTCACCGTTCACAAATCACAATAGAATTGTCGATCGAGTGATCAGAACAATCAGAGATGGATTCCAAGACAATGCACAGACCTTTGAGACTGATCTCATCGATCTCAGCTTTTTTGATCTCAGAAAATAACTAGTCTTCAAATTCTCATAAAACTCGAAAAAACGAAGTAAAAGACCCACTATCCGTGTTGAATTTTGTTTATAAGCACTTTCATTTGAAATCTCGAGATGAATCATCCCACAATAATTCTTCTTCCCGATCCGATTGAAGAACTGGATGAATCACGCTTGTTTATCAAAAAACTTATTAATTCCACCGCGATAGATCTCATATACCATTTCTTGACGATTATTTCTCTCTTAGAATGATTTATTCAGCAGGTTTGCATTCGTTGTTCAATTGTTTATTAGTCTTCGAGATTTCTTTTCATTGTATCCTTTTTCTTCTATACTTCAACATACTTTTTCGCTTTTCTCTTTTTCATTTCGATTTATTTCCTTATCTTTCAAATTCTCCCTTCGTTCAAGTCTGGAAACGAAATCTCTGGCCTAACTGGATGTCACTCTCTGACTCTTGTGTGCAGTGGCTCAATTTGGTGTTCGACCTTCCGAATCTGGTGTCTGTTCTCTTCACGACTCGTATCTGTCGCTCCACTCTGTCTCCGAGTCGCTTCTGTTCAAGGTCCGGAAAGTGTTCACACTGAAGAACCAGTCTCTACAGACCCTCCTGACTGACTGTGTGCTCTCCTTTTCTGAACAATCGCACATTTCATTTATCGTTTCCAACAGTCCTCGCTCTTCTTTCTTTTCGTTGCTGATTCTGCTCTACCATACCCTCAACAGGCAGCATTTGGGATGTGCAGTGGATCTGTCTCCACATGTCCAGCAAGTGACGCTCCATGACATGCCGAGCCGAAGACGGGTGTCGAAGATGAGCGAAGAACTGTCAAAACAGGATGGTCCCAAAAGTGGTGATTTCGGACAAATTGACGAAGAAAACATCTCAGAAGACGGAGAGAGTGCAAACCACACTCGTTTTAGTGACAAGCAGAACATTTTGAGTGAGGAGCTGATCCAAGTTTGTGTTGCGAACCTTCTTGTCTTCTATTAACCCTATTCGGTCTCTCTCGACTTTTCATCGTTTTTGCCATCAATTTGTCTCTTTTCATTTTGAATTCACACTCATTTTTACAGGACCAGCTTCGGATGAGCGATCTGGAATTTGGGCGATTGAGTGGCGGTCTTGTGCATTCCCGCTCCGAAAACGACGCTGAATGGGAAAGAACAGACGTACTGTCGGAACAGCGTGAGATTGGAGTGAAGTTGGAAATGGAGAACGAGCGATGGTTGGAACGAACCAATCGAAGCGATTTGGAGCACACAGAAACATCATTCTCCACTCTTGACACCACCTCACTCACAACACTTGGCTGTCCCAGACTCACCCTCCCCACCATCCTCCCACCACTCTCTCACCGACCTCCGCTCTCCTCTGCCGCAAACCATCGACTCTTCACATTTCGATTCTCACTCCACCTCGCCTCGTCCACTCTCACACGCACTTCACTCCTTCTCCTTCCCAACACAAGTCTGAATCGCACTCACAATCATATTCAAACCACGGAATTCTGATCAAAATAAAAGAAGAGAGACATCTCGCGTGGAGGAACAAGAAAACGATTTGGACGTCTCGATCGACAACGATACGCCTCTCAAATCCATTGTGGGGACACCTGCCTATCTGTTCATGATGGAGTGTCGTGACGCGGAGAGGATGATCAGACAGGAGTTTGTGGCGTGCTTGGGAGACACACTCTTTCAGGTCGAAGGAATCACTCAGCCTGTTCTCAAATCACTCGGCGGATCCACATTGTCCAAGAACGATGCACAGATAATGATGTCCTTTGTGATGTCGTTTGGACGCTCGGTGATTGAGAATGTGGTGATTCATGTGGACGAGGAAACAGATGCGAAGGATGAGAAGACAACTGACAAGTCACAGATTCTAACTCGAACAGAAAATCTTGTGAGTCGATTGATTTCCCGCGAGATCGACATTGGGGTGACCGCATTCATCACTGAGACGACTCCATTGCGGAAGGAGGGAAGGAGAAAAGGAGAAACGATGCCCAAGCGTCTTCCTCGCCTTTTGGATCGCCGCCCGTTCCCACTCCAACGTCGATGCTCACACCTAGCCCACCATCCCCACTCAAAACTGACACTCCCGCCAAGCCCGTTCAACAAAAGCTTGTCTGCTTCACAATCTTTGGGAGCACTGACACCCGATCCAGTTACGCCTTCCATTCTCATTTGGATCCAACTGTCGGAAGAACGATCGCTTCTTTCTCAGACTCGCGTTGGAAGGACGTGTTGAGCTATCGAACGTTCCCTTCGTGTGGGAAGCTGAACGTGGCCTTGTCTCGCCCTCTCTTGCTCAGCTGGAACACTCGTCATCTCGCCATCTTCGTTCACTGCCACCGATCAATCTCAACTCACTGTCCCTCTCGTCTGTTCTTCTCCTCTCTCCCCATCTGCCTCCAACTCAGCGACGGACCAAATGAGGATTGAAATGGAAGAAGTGGAATTCTCGAATCTGAATGTGGATGGATCTGTTGATGGGGTTGTGCAGATCGAAGGAGCTGATTCTCCGACTGAAGAAAGTTGACTTTTCGAACGTGAAGAACGGAGCATCCGATGCCGTTCGAATCTTCGTGATGGGAGCTGGTCCACTCTCCTTCTCACCTGAACGCATTCGACGGAGAGACTGTGGTTGTGAGTGGAACAGAGAAGGATGGGATGTGGTGTGGCGAGGCTGATTTCCCGTGCAGAAGCGTGAACGAGGCGGACAAGCATCTGAAACACGCACTTCCGTCGACAATTGAAGTTCAGACATCTGCTGTCCTCCACTCAGAGCTGGACCTCACTCACGACATCACGAAAATCACATCAGGAAGCGGAGAGAAGGGCAGAGTGGATGTGTCGAGAGAAGGATGTCTCGTGAACCAAACATACACCCCACTCACTCTGATTCTGTGTTGTTGCATCGACCGTACGCTGTTCCCCGTCTTCTTCCCGAATCGACGCCTTCTCCGTCTGATGGATGGACAGCGAGAGGTGGAATGAGCAACACGTGGCGATCGGATGGACTGAATGATTATGCATCGAAAGCAACTTCGAGAAGAGTGCGAATAGGAGAGAAGACGTTTTTACCCTCTGTTCAGTGTTCATTCTATCACACTACAACCATTTCGCTTTTCAAGATTCTTATTTTGACCAATTGACACAACAATGAGACAAATATAGATACGCCTAATTAAGTCATTGATCTCAGACCCAAAACCGGAACTGAGATCGATCGATCTCAGTTTCTGCTTGATCGATCTCATGTATCAAAGGTCTGACAATGCAACACAGATGGCAAATCATTCATTGATGAATCAGATGGTTGAATACTACAACATGACTCCTCATCGAGCGTACTGGAACAAGTTCACTCCACAGCAGGCACAAAACAATCGTGAAATCGAAGCACTGTATATCTCCAGTTGTGAAGAACAATTGAAGGCCATCCAAAGACAGCAGACAACTCAGATGTTATGGAAATACAAACCAGGAAACATTCTGTTGATTCACCTTGATTTGGACAAGACTGTTGCTAAGTTTCAGAAGAAGCGTAGACAGTTTCAATTCGTGGGGAAATTCATCGAATACAAACACGGTAATGTCGTAGCTACTCTACTGAATGGACTCACATGTTTGTCAAAAGTGGTGTACGTTCCAATCCAACACACCAAGTTCCATGCAGACTCTATTGACGACTTAACTCCAGAATTCATGGCTGACTTTAATTTGGCGTAACTTCAAAATGTTTCAGATATTTTTATTTCACTTGAAATGACATCACTGAAAATACTAGAACCGTTTGATCCAGAACAAAAGGAGTTCACAAACATCCACGACTTTCAGAGATACTTGGAGAAGAATAGAAAAGAACTGAATGAGTACACAACTCAGAAACTGAATAGGATGATCCAAATCGATGGATATCGAATTACAAAAAATAAGAGGTGAGATTGCACTGAGGAAACGATATGTCGATGCTTCCACTTCTCCTAATTCACTCATCGATTGATCAAAGATTATCAGACATTGAAGAATCAATTCGAACTCTGACACTCTCAGCATGAGGCTTCGAAGTCTTGACGAGACGATTGGGAACCTTATCCAAGAACTAACGGACCCTTCTGATTAGTCCGTCTTTATTGATCTCATTCAGTGCCAACTCCATCAGTATTGTATCGAAGAATGATTGCTTCACATTTCTGTTTTCGTTGATAGACATTCCAGAATTGTCGAATATCAATTGGGGAGTTCAACTGCGGATAGACTCTGCTGATTCGTTCCTTGTTGAATCCTCCAAAGATCCACATTGAATCAATGTTTGACTTCATATCTGCTGACAAACTGAAGAGTTCATGCATCGTCAGAAAGAAAGTGAACTTCGGTTGTCGATTCTCCAGTAACAAGTCCATCATTGTCATTCTATTTTGGATGTTCTTCGTTCACCTAGGATTCGACGACAGTCATCGAGGAGTATTATCGTTTGGAGATTCTTCACTGAGAAGTCATCAATGTATAGTGAGTCAAGAGATCATCTCTGCATTCATCAGTAATTCTGTCTCTGCCACTGATTGTCAATAATTTCTTCATAAGCTGCTTTCGATTCAGAGAGTTCCAACAGAAATGGAAGTGCATCATCGTATTTGACTTTCACATAAGGAACGTTCAGAATTGGTTTGAATTTATCGAAGGTTGGATCAATATTCTTATCAGTCACGAAGACAAAGAGATGGAACAGTTCATTCTAACTCGAACATTCTGGAGCTTGGCAACTTCCCGAAGAGCATTAAAGGTTTTCCCACTTCCTCTGTTTCCAACGAGGACATTGACACTATTGCGATTGAAATTCAAGTCTGGATGTATTTGTGATTGCACTTCATGAGACACATTCCTACTTTAGATGCTTCACTCAATTTAGCATTCACGTATGCTGTTAGAGACAAGGGTTCCACCCTCCGCGAAACCTCTGGTTTAGCCATATTCGATTTCTTCATTTGTGATTTAACTCTAATTAAAATATACTTTTGGTTTTATTTTGTATGAAATGTCAATGTCACAAAAGATTGTGTACGTTCAACCAACAAAGAAAAACAAGAGAAGAAACCAAGAATGAGATACGCAGCAGAGACTCAAGCAGCATTGAAACGAATCTATGCCGACGATGATATTCAAACCAGACGCAATGATGCTCTGTGTAGTCTTCCATCAGCACGTGAGTATATTACAAGAACAGGACGAAATTGGACTGCGAAAGAAGAACAATATGGACAAGTTCCTGATGTGATGGTTTACGAAAATGATTCTGGAGATCTGATTGCAGTCAATGGTGCTATGCTCACTCCATACAACAGTAGACCAGTCAAAGAGACATACTACGCAATGAATCCAACTCCAGACATGCGAAGACAGACATCCTATACATCGTTTAATCAAGAGAATGGAAGGAGAATCAAAGCTGTACATCGGAATTTCCTCAAAAATGGAACATACGATTTGCCAACCAATTATCGAGACATCAGCTATGAAGAGATGAAGACCAAACGATCTCAACAACCATATGCAATAATGAAGAGAGCTGTTGGTGAACACATGACAGACACATTGGGAATAACTCGTGCAAATCGAAGCAATCCAGCTGATCCCAGCAAGAATGTGTTAGACAATATGGTGTTCAATTCAATTCAATCACAGATTGCATCACTGATGTGGGATCAATGGCTTCATGATCATGTTCAGGACTACAATCCCAGTATGAAACAAAAGAAAGCTTTCAAAGATCAGATCTATCCAGTGTTTCTCCAAATGATCACTCAAGATACAACGTATTTATCGGAATACTGTACTCGCTATTCAACTCACATATCAACAGAAGTTAATAAACTGAAAGCCAAAGCATTCAAAACAGTCACAGATGATGATATCAGTGGATACCAATCTGAAATGCCTGGGTATTATCGATTTGCACAGTTGGATAGTTCTGGAATGGGAAATTTAGATCGAGCAGAAATGTGAATTTAAAAACATTAATATATATTTTTTATTTTTATAGAAAGTGATGCAACCAATTCTAAGTTGTCAATTTACGAAACACACAAGTTCTTCTTCAGTACCAACATCAATCACCAACAATGTCATCATCGAGGATAGGAGCAAAGCTGGCGTAGATAATAGAGGATCGAAGATGGAGATGGTCTCGCTAGAGGCTTCGAACCCTCCTTTGGGGAGAGAAAGAGTGTGCTCTGAGCCTGTGGTCACAAATGAACGAGGTGCATATGATCCTCCACTGGAGACATATCCATCAGCACCAATCCAAAGTCGTTCTATCCCACTCCGAGAATATACATCTAATATTACAGCATTCAAAGATCAGCTATTGCTCGTCTACAAGAATGCATTCGCCTGTGAAAAGAAGCTACTGAATAACCTCATTGAACCATCAAAGAAACTGATCACAAACCAAAGTGATTTATGTGCACTGATTGCGACTCTCACTGGGATTAATGATGTGGTGATCGAACTGGATGATTTATCTGATAAGTGCTCTGTCTGAATAAACTCCCAGTGTTTAGAACCATTTTCAAGATCCTTGTTGGTGGAAAAGACATGAGTATTGCCTACAATGAAGCATACAACACTATTCTCAATTATGGGATTTCTCTGACGAAAGTAATTCCTCGTTAAAATTATAAATGAATTGTATTTTTATTTTTACTTAAATAGACTTCGTCTCTTCAACACAATTTCTCATAATTGCATAAATGGCACCAGGAAGTTTCAACAAACTCAAAAATATCGGCAAGCAATTCTTTCAATTCATCAAACCTCTAGCTCCAACATTGCTTCAAGTCGGTGGTGGATTGCTCTCTCAAACGAACAGTAAATTCGGACAAACAGCAGGTGGAATACTGAATGGATTAGGAGGAATGATGGACGTTTATCAACAGAATAAGGCAATCAATCGATCACAAAAACCGCAGATGATCGAGTACGAACCACTCACGAAATGGACGATACTCCAATGACGATTTGCCACTCTCGTCCAATTCCAAAATTCAATTCAAAGGATAATCATTCACAAGTATTCGAATATTTTTATTTTCCTAAAATGGCACCAGGTTGGTTATCAAAATTAGCAGGAGTCGGAAAAATACTCGTGTGGGAGCTCCATTTCTGAATCTGATCCCTTTGTTGGACCATTGATTTCTAAGGTAGCACAGACAGGAATTGAAATGATTCCAGACGTGAAGTCGGATCAGCAAATCCACGCTGAAAAGATGGCACAATATGAGCAAGCAATTAATGAAGGAAACACTGCAGTTGCGAACAAACTCAGAGGAGAAATACTGAGACTAGAAGAAAAGCTGAAGCCGAAATCAAAGAAACCAAAAAAGAAAAAGTAACTAGAGTTAAAGCATAAATGTAATTTTTTATTTTTGTTAAAATGAACTCGCATATAACACATCTGACAAACAAAAGAACTGGAGCATCATCACTGACTGGAAATACCACTGGAAGGATAGAATACACAAGAGATGACATGGGTCAAATACAACAGCTACTTCAGTCTGAGCATCACATTTATTATCTTCTGAATGATGGAGCTCACAGTACTTCTATTCAAGAATTGAAACCATCAGAGAATGCACGATTCTATACAGGGCAAGAGATAATCATTCCACTGACTGGTAATCAGGACATTTGTCAAATTGATGATTCATTCATTTCGTTCACTATGACGGCGACATTGAGACTCAATAATTGGCAAACTACAGCTGGTAAGGTTGGATCGTACATGAATGAGAGGATATTCATCTTCGTTGGACTCAAGCATTCAGCATCAATTTTTCGTGACCTTACTGTTCTTCACAACAATCAGAGAATCATCAGCACAACAAACAATGATGTATCAATGGAGTCTCACATCTACAACATGATCAAACCAAAGAGTCAATTGGAGAATCGAAAACATTGTCACACACCTTGGCAGAATGCATGGAATCATGATGAATCTGTTGCTGGTGTTTATATTCCATTGTCCGATTTCACAACGACATCTGGAACAGGAGTGTTTCAAGACACAATCGATGTGCCAATTCGTGTGTCAATCAATCTTGAAGATCTTCTAATATTCTCTGGGATGACTGACTATCCAAAATGTCTTTTTGGTGATTTGAAATTGAGTGTGCACATGAATGAAGATGCGTTTGTTTGCTGTTCTGTGAATCCTGAACTCACTTTGAAAGATACACTATCATCACTCGTAACTGGAACAGCAGCAGCACCAACTATTAAAGCAGCAATTCTCAATTGTTTTCAACATCGTCCCTATTTTCTGAATAATCTCGTAACCTCATGCACAAAGAACTTCGTTCAAATTGGTCAATCATTTCAGCAACCAACAGTTACAAAAGACATTGTTTGTTCAACAGCCAATGTCGTGACAACAGAACCAGAATTTGTCGATCAGTACATCTCATTGAACGTCACAAACTATCGGATTGATGATGTGTATTGCATGAGTGTTGGATACAAAATGAAAGATGGTGCGATAAAGAAACTCATGGAGATGTATCAGAATCGTCCTGGAACAATTCCGGCAGAAAAGATATCGTTCTATCCATTTCAGAAGGCACCAACGGCAACAGGAATTGATTGTACTCAACAGATGGTTGTGGTGAATGCAAAGGATATTATGCTCCTCTTCCGTCATTACGACAATGAAATCACTTGTTTCCACAATCCAATGCAGAAGAATATTCAAGTGACTTTACAAAACAGGTACTATCCAGAACAACCAACGACAACTATTGGAGCTCGCTTCTATCAGTTCGCATTATCGACTCTCAATCTTGATTCGTACCTAGCTGTTCCTGATGACTTGGAGCGATCACTGACGGATTCTCTTGTTGAAGAGAAACTCACTGGTGACGGAACATATCCAAATGAAACAATGACAAGAGTTCGTCCAGTTCATGACAACACTGACTTCCTTCTGTGCTTTCCTACTCAGAGAAGTGGATGTCCAACAAACTGCAATGATTCGATCGGTTCAAAGGAAATACTGCTGTCACTTTGAGATCACATCCAATTTATCAGGGAAATCTTGACACATACTATAATGTTTATAATCCAAGTCAAAGTGGTGGTGATATGACAACCTTTACACATCCTCCAGCACCGATTCTAGCCACAACTGCAACCACATGGTGGGTATTACGATACAGTAATGGCGAACCAAAAGTAGAGTACTACCCAAATCACACACTGAAAGCGTTGCACAAAGATTTGGGAATCATGTAGAGACTCTCATCGGGGGTTCGAAGCTCTGGCGAGACAAAACAGTAAAAGAAATTATTGATATTGTATTTTTATTTTTCTATAAATGAGAAGTTTCAGATCTAATCAATCAAAACCAACATCGACATTAATTGAGCAAATCGAAGTGCAATCGTATATGCCAAAACAGTGGGATTCAGAACCTCACATCTACTCCATCCAAGAAGTGCATCCAACAAATCCTCCCATGCCATGCAGAATTGGAGATGAGATTGAAGTTCCATTGTGCTATGATGGTCATGATGTGACTGAGTTTGCGAAGAGTCATTTGCGTATTGATCTAACGATTACTGTTCCAAATTCACATAAGGTTGGTGACTCGGGAGCTTACGTCGGACTAAATGGAACATTCTTTGGATACAAATCGTCATCTGATGCAATTCGAGATATGAGACTCGTTGACAGTCATGGAAACATTATTGACAACACACTTCAGAATAATCATGTTCACGAATCATTTCTGTATCACACATTCAAGTCGTACGAAGAGAAAAACAATATGAAACATTGCTACAGTCTGTGGGAAAATGTTCAGAGAATGGATCAGAGTGTGTGTGGATTCTATTTTGTCCCAGTCAATAGAGGTGTAAAAGAAATCACTGCGACAATTCCACTCGTTATTCCATTTGTGAATCTCCTTCCACTGAGCACCTTTGACCAATATCCAAATTCCATCTTTGGCAATTTACGTTTACGATTTCACTTGACAACTGATTCACTAGTGTATTGTCCAATTCAGCCTTCAACTGTCATTCGAAAATCTTCCGAAGGTTGCCGTGAAGTGTATCCAGATAAAGACTTGACAAGTATGTCGGATCAATCCAACATGCTCTTGATGTCTGAGGGTGACTTTTCTCCGTAACACAGGAATTTACACAGATTGGAAATCCAGTACTGAAAGCTTACAAGAAATGGAGTTATAATCCGCCTGCCAGTAGAGTCGCTGAGGTTGAAGCCGAAGAATTCACTTGCACTGTTCTTTCTTCATCAGTTGATAAAGTCTCAACAATTTGTTACGGATATCAAATCACTGATGCAACAAAACAATCCTCTTCAACACATATTCGAAGACTCTTTATGTTCTGAAAGCAGAAAGAATTGACACACAATCATTTCAATCAAAAGCAACAGCAATGGGAGTGAGATCAAACATTAGTATCAAACTCAACAATCTCATGAATCTAATGTGCTTATTTCCTGAAAGACCAAATGAGTGTACAGTCTTCAGAAATCCTCACTATGTTGGTCTGTTCGAAATGCTTGGATCCAACTTTCCCAATTTCCCATGTCAACAATCTCACCAGAGTTCTATCAAATGATGATGGTGAATGGTGACTTCATTGGCTGTTCCGCAACGGAAGAGTTTGAGAATTCACTTTGTTCAACTCGAGTGTTTGACTATATAGGAAAGGTGTACAAGAGAACTAAACCAGTGACGGATGCAACTTCATTCACATTCATGGTTCCAACAGATCGAAGTGAAATTGCTGGTGGTGAAGAAGGTATTTCAACAGCAGAATCAGTCAACATTGTCTTCAGAGGATCACCAATCAATCAGGAGAACTCGATCCATATTTCACCTCAACTCCAGAAGGTCCTCCTCCACCTATTTTGGCATTGCATCAGGCTACTTACTGGTTGTTCTGGATTGAGAATGGACAGCCGCGAGTGCGATACGCAGGGATCTGAGTAGGTCTGTAGATTACTGCAGAAGGTGTGATCATGGATCAGACCTCACGAAACTGAGGGTCTGATCCGTTTCCTAATTAGGAGTATCGATTTTCCTCATTTTCCATTTTCTCACTTCATTTTCTTCATCGGATCGGTTCAACTCAAGCAATAAACAATCAATTATGACCAGATTGCCTCTCGAATGGTCGATTAGACTCATTTCACAGTTTTTTTCGAAAGTAAACTCTCTTTTAATGAAACAGTTTGTTAAGAACAAAAATTAGGTCTGATCAATGAAGGTCTGATCGATCAGATCCTTCTCAGGTCCCTGGCGACACGTTATTGATCGCCGTCTCCAAGAAGCATATGAAGAAGTGAAGAGAGGTTATTAAGAATCAAATATGCTATTTTATTTTTGTAGAAAACACAAATGGTGAAGCGATATTTCTCAATTCAGAATTCTCACACTGCTCAATTACCACCTGATTTTGTCAATTCCAGGAAACAAAAGTACATCTACTTTCTTGACTGCAAACTCATCCATGTGAAGGAAGAGATTAACGGTTCAACAATAGTGACATCAAAGACATTCCCCAGCACATTACAATCCACGGTGATTGGATTCAAACTGACGCGTTCAATGATTCATTTGTGGCTTTCTGTAACGAACAGATTGCCAAGCGAAAGAAGTGGGAACTAACTACTCGACAATCAATTGTGAAGATCTGGTTCAAAGACAGTTCTGGTGAATCAATTGAGATGGAAACATCCGAGACAATCAATGGAAAAAAAATCAAAGAGTATTATGAATTTCTGGTTGATCTCATGTTGGAGTACTAGTCATTGTTTCGATCAGTTCATTATATTTTTGAATGAGTTCATTGATGAGTGTCTGTTGATGTCCGACAATGTTACTCAGTTCCTGAATGGCTTTAATACAGAAGCAAGAGAGTTCTGCGTAATCAACTTGAAGACATTCTGGATTGGAATCATTCACGACTTCTGGAAATATTTCTTGGATCTGTTGTGCAATCACACCAATGTGTTTCTTCTCACTTTCCTTCTTCAAGCATTCACATTTCTCTTTGCAGTTCTTCAAGTGTTCTTCATCAGTTTCGTTCTCGATTTGTCTTGTAACTGTGTTGATCTTCGAATCAAATGTGTTGAATTGGTACTGCACAATTTTGACTTATTCAGTTGCTCGAGAACATCGGGGTATGGTTCAATATTTCTTTTCACTCTTCTGTCTGACAGTTGAGAAAAACTTCCTGTTGTGGATACTGAAAACACTCCTGAACCTGTGTCCTCATCGTAGTAATAGATTGCTGGTCTGTCACATGGAGACCACATTACGATGCCATCACCATTGAACTGAATTCCTGAAGTTTCTGAAATTGATTGTGAAATGGAAAGACCAGAAAGAATGTCGATGCCGGATATGTTCCTGGATATTTCGGAAGTGATCCCTCTGATATGTTCCAATTAGCTCCACTCACATTGATCAATCCCCGATTGTTGGGGTCGTGATCGATCCATTTGTGCTGACTACTTTTGGATTGAAGATAATGCTGTCTTGTGTGCTTCTGTTGTCTTCTGAAGTGTGTCTATCACTGCTGCATTCTCAGTGGTCGTCGAGAGATTATGATCAATCATTTTCTCAATCATTTGTGAATTGTATTTTGTCGATTCATTTCTGTTTGCTCTTTCATTGACAATAAAATTCTTGATTCCCTCATGAACATACGTCACCGGCACATTATTTCTGACATACTCAGAGACTAGCGAACAGTTCTCTTCTCTCATTGATTCAATTAATGCTTGTTCTGAACATACTCGACGTCTTTCGCTGTACATTTCAGTTGGATTCATTTAATACAAATTAAAAATTCAAAAATAAATTTTCATTCGCTGATTTCTCAGTTTTGGATTTTCACCGGAATCGAGGATCAATGGGTTCGATCACTCATTTCTCAAGAGTGCTTGTTTCGTTCTGATTTGTCGCGTTTTGGATTCTCGGAACTGTAGGATCATCATGGTATGCTCCGTTTTTACTTTTCCGAACTTTTGCAGAGATATTTGAGGTTTCAGGATCGGTCGTGGATCTCGAAACTTTTCCGGAAAAACGAGTATGCCACTCTCATTTCTCTCTTATTTCAGCCTTGTTTTAGCTGTTTTCATCGAATTGACATCTAATCTTTGCACTTTATTGTTTCGTTTTCGGACCACTTTCGTATTCCCATTTTTCGCTGTTTATTCTTTGGAACCACTTCATTCATGTTTCTTTCTCTGTAACTTTTCTCAAATACAACACACTAATTCTCGTTTACTGAGTTTTCCGGACTTTTGCAGAGATCCCCACTTTCAACGGCTCACTTCATATTCTCGGAATTTTCCGGAAAATCCAACATTTCACGTACATTTTGAATCATTTTCGTTGTTTTAAGAGAAAAACCTGAACGCAGACCTAATTTTCACTATTGGTGTCACATTTCACGTCATTTTCACGTTCGTCAATTTCCCTCTCAGTTTCATACTTGCCCGTTTCATTGTTGGTTGTTTCGCTTTCTTTTACTCTGTTTTGTGAAAAGTTGATGAAAATTGCAACAAAATGATGTGCTAGTGAAGTGAGAACGGCCCACAAAATGGAAGTGAGATGAGCAAAATGAAGAGGAATGGTGAAGAGATCAAATGTGAAATGGGAGAGAAAGTGATGAAATGAAAGGGACTACAGTCGGTTTTGAAGTGACAAAAACGGGTCAAAAGCTGAGAAGGAAAACATGAAAAGTGACTTTATGAGAGAACTATCCGACAAAATCTCCTCAAAATTCAGGCACACCTTACTCAGACCGTGAGAAAGAAGGATTTGCAGTGAAAATCGGATCAAAAATCTATAGTGTCAAAATGTTGGTGCAAGTGTTACGTCAGAGGTGTGATCGAAGAACCAACAAAATGAAACTAAGGAAATGCACTATACGTCCCGCGTCGACTTATGTTCGTTAAAATGATGCAATAACGGAGTAAATGAAGTGAAAGTAGTGAAATGTGAAAATTCATAAAAAGTGTCCGGAATGTAGAGGTGTCAAAAGTTTTCAGAGATGAATGACACAAAAAGACGCCAACCAGCGCTTCTCACACCCAAAAACACCATAAGACGACGAAAAGTGATCAAAGGACATAGTCCCGAACGTCCATACCTTTCTCTAAAAAATCTCGAAAACGCGAAAAACCTCAATGGGTCGGATCAAACCAAAAATCTCAGAAGTGCTTTTATCGAAAATCCTACCTTTCAAAATGATTTCCGTCACAATCAAACGTGTTTGAACACAATTTGAGACATTAAGCGGTTCATAGAGGCGAAATCTGAACATCGACTTTTTCGTCACTTTTTGGACCTAAGTTCGGTACACAGTTCGACGAATTCTCAACCTGATTTTCATCGGGATTGTTTTCATCGATGACCGACAGTGTCCCCGAGATTTTAGAATTTTTTCAGAATTTTTCGAAATGGTTCTCACTTTGGATTTCAGTGATTTGTGGTCAAAATAGATTTTCAGTGTTTTCATGACCTATCATGGTACTTTCTCAAGTGAGGACGGTCTCCAAAATACAACCAATTGTCTAAGCGAACGTAATACTCATTCTTTGTTCGTAAATCGCGATATTTGAATGGCTCAAGTACCTTTTGTATGTTCCAATGAGTTCACAATTCTCTTTTCAATTCATTTTCAACAAACGATTGTGTGTATCGTTTTCGTTTGTTCTGATGAGTTCTGAATCCTTTCATCCATTTTGATGGGATCACTATCCATTCGACTCCTTCATGTCGATATGTTACTGGAGTACTTGAATGAGTGTATTCAGAAATGAGTTCACAATTCTCATTTTCATTGATTCAATAAGCTTCTCTTTTGTACAACGATTTGCTGGTCGAAGATATTTCTGACGATTCAGATGTGGTCTGTATCCTTTGACGAAACTATTGACGTACACTTGATAAGTTTCATCTGGTTTCTCTTCGAGGTAGTATTCGAAAGTACTTCCAGTGAGATATGTTGTTCCTTGTCGATTGAGAGTTGGAGGTGATTTCATTTTCAAATTATCTTTCTCGAGAATTTCTTGGAGTTGTGTTGGTGTCAAGACGCTGCTCATTTTATACAAATTAAAATTGAATAAAAAGAAATCGACTTTGTTTTCTGAAAGTACTCAAAATTTGCTTCAAAAGACACTTTTCACGAGGTCATTTTTGGCCATTATTTTCAAATTTAGGGCACTTTTTGATGTCATCAAAATGTCATAAATTCCTTTTAATACAAGATTCAAAATTGGTCAATCGGCGTTGACTTTTAGTTTTGATTTCAATGACAATTTCAGATTGGTTCTCTATTCGCTTCTACCACTACTGTCATGTTTGCCAATTTCCTGTTCAATCAAAATTTACATGATCTGTATGATGTTTAAACATTTTTTCAATCTTTTCCAGTTGTTTAGCCTGTTATTCCACGTCACAACAAGTCTCATGAAATGTCCTAAACCCAACAATGTCAGCAAACAAAGGTGTTTTACACAAAGGTCATCCTTCTTCAGTGGTGTCTCTCTTTTTCTGTGATTCATCTTCTTCAGAAACCACATCTGTCCCTCTGATCACATCTGTGTTGATGTTGACTTCTAACGGTTCAGTGAACAAAATTTGACTCTTAAAGGATGAAACACCGATTCTTTTGACCTCAACTCAAACATAAATCTCTTGTCGCTGCGGTCTTGATCTGCATCTCTCACAACCCTTTCATCAACCTGCTTCTGTGCTTCTTCTCTGAGAATTTTCTCTTTGAAGCTCTGTTTTTCTTCTATGACATGATTTAATCCGATTCGGGTGTTTTCCCAGATGTTTCATCTTCATTACCATGATTTTTTCAATTTTTTCTCTTCCACCACCTGATATGCCTCTGATAGAAATGATTCTCAAATTGGAGTGAAAGGTGATAGTAACATGTTTTCAAACACCCAGAGTGCGAAATACGAGCTTTGGTCGTTCAGATTGTGATCTGCCCCATTGAGGTGTTTTATTGACATTTTGACATCGAAAAAGCCTGTCACACAGCTATAGGCTCATTTCATTCTTCTCTTAATCTTCATTTTAATTCTTTGGACAATTCGTTTGTTGTTCAGGAGTTTGATGAGAATGAGTGATTCACGACCAATGGGATGATCCTCGTTTCCTGTCAATGGAAAATAAAACAGTATCTTTAAAAGCTTCCAACGATGCCTTATCGAATAGTTCTCAGGAATCACCTTCGACTATCGTGGTTAACAAAGAACCTTTCCTGTCTTTCGATCCGAAGTCAACATTATCGTTTGAGGACAAGTCAGCGATTTACTCTTCGCTTGTTGCTCTCGTACAGGCTGAATGCCCTTTTGACAAGGTGCTTCAAGACAGAGTCTTCAACGATTCTGGAGCATCGAACCGGAAATGGGGGCAGAACTAGATTATCCAGCGAAACTCGTGCATGACTCGTCTCTCTTCAGCCGGATCACCTGGCTTTCTGTATATTCTGACTCTGGCTATCATCTCCCCACTGACTGTGGTTGCAGCAGCGTTGTCATTCCT